>AUXI01000082.1:0-50647 GCA_000482105.1 Crithidia acanthocephali | reverse complement strand
CCACGACGTATACCGAAACAGTTACGTTTAAAAGAAGACAAAGAAAAAGTATTTTCACACTGAGCGACTAAAAAAAAGGTAAGAAAGTGTATTTGGCCGTGCTTCTTGGACTGAAGCCGGTAGGTGGGGAACACAGAACACGCACACACACACACGTCGTTTAGATGTGCACCTCTTAGTGTGCTGGTTTGCACTTCTTGGACTCCTTCAGCTGCATTGTATTTAAAAAGGTGAAAAGGATTCGCGCGACTTTCGAGAGACTGTGCACCACCGACGATGCACTGAGCGTCAACTGCATCCGTCGCATGAAAAAAAGAAGAACGAGACACTCACAACAACAGACAGCTTCCTGACCTCCACTCTTTTCTTTTTTCTTCCTCTTCTGTTTGCTTTGTATGCAAAATCGAAACACATGCACACACGTGTCGAATGTCTGCTCAACAAGCGTCCGGCAGAGCCAAGTCCATCATCAACAACAACAACAACAACAAAAGAACATCACCTCTTCTCTTGCTCAGACGCCGGCTAACAAGACAGGATAAACGACGGCAACAGCACACCCGCCATGACGTCCCTCAGTTTTTCTTCGCCGTCGGCGACGCACCTGCTGAGCATGTCAGCTCCGATCGGCTCCCTCGCCACGGCCATCGACCCTGCCAGTGACTTCCCCATCGACGGCGCCGTCAGCGCCACCCACCCAGACGAGTACTTCTCCGTCACGTTGGGTGAGCCGGCGTTGGTGGTGCTGCGAATGCAAGAGGCCAACACGGCAAGTCGCTGCGCCATCTTCCTCAGCTGCACCACCGCCAAGCCGAACGCCAACAGCGCCTCCTGGCGGCTCATTTCGCCAGAGCCGGTGAAGCAGCTGGTGCTGCACCCGGCCGATCCTGCCTACCGCGTCGGAGTGCTGACCATCGCGGTGCACTACCTGGAGGCGAGTGGGCAGAGCAGCTTCCAGCTCCGCGCCGCCGTCCGCCGCGACTTCTTTGCCATGTGGCTACGCACAGGGGAGGTGCCGCGGTGCGCCGTGCGTGACGGCTCAAATGGCGCGCTGCCGGCCGGCAAGAGCAGTGCGAGTGGACCAGCCAAAACAATGGCGTCCACTCTGCACGGTGTTCTTGCGAGCTCGACAGGCCGCGCAGCCGCCGCGCCGTCGCCGTCGTCGCACGTCAGTGCTGCTGCTGCTGCTGGCGCGGGTATTGCCACCTCCGTAGCAACGAGCCACACACGTGGTGCGTTGTTCACCTCCCTGTACATCGGCGACTGGCACGGCAACCACCGCGAGGGCCTCGGCTTCCAGTACTACGCGGCCCCGGATGACGCCATTGCCGGGGCGAGGTGGGAGAGCGTCGTGCAGGCAGAGGACAGCGAAGACGACGCCTCCGCCAGTACGGCCGTGGAGGACCGCGACCGACCCTCTCTCAAGTTCTCGAGCGAGATTGCAAGGCCCTCTCACCCTCCAGAGGCAGGGGAATGTGACAGCCGTCCGAACAACAACGGCCGTAGCAGCATCAGTGGTGGCAGCACCGCCACCGTGGCGGACCCCCTTTTGCTGCTGCGTGCGTTCAGCGAGCGACACAACCTGCCGTGGTCGGCGTGGAGCATTCCGGACACGCTGACGCCGGAAGAGCTCGCCAAGCTGGGCTTCGGCCACTCTTTCCGTTTGTCCGGCTCGAGCCGCCTCGCGGGTGGGGCGGCGACGGCGGCACCAACGCGCAGCCGTCCGCATCCGCAGCCCTTCGAGGTGGAGAGCAGCGGAGAGAGGGCGGCACCGTCGCCGCTCACCTTCCAGAGCCCCACCGCCTCGTCTCGCATCGGCACCCACAGCGCGCCGCCGCTGCCGCCGTCGCCGGTGGTGGCGCCGCGTGCGACGGCTGTGGAGGGGCTGTCGGTGCTCGGCAGCGTCCTCGACCGCCTCCTCCTCGCCGAGATTCGCGACGCCGAGGTGACGCAGTGGTCGGTGTTGCCGGTGCAGCCGGGGGTGGAGGTGTACGCCGGGGAGTGGGTGGCAAACCGTAAAGACGGCCGCGGCTTCTACCAGTGGCTCGACCGCTCCTACGTCGGGGAGTGGGTGGGCGGCCGCCGCGAGGGCTTTGGTCTGCTGCGCCGCCGCGATGGTGCGTGGTACCGTGGACAGTGGGCACGGCACGTCCCGCACGGCAGCGGCGAGGCGCGGCTCGTGCCGGAGAATTTGGTCTACAAAGGGGAGTGGCGCCACGGCTGCCGCAGCGGGGAGGGCTGCCTCACCTATCCAGATGGCACCGCCGTGCACGGGACGTGGGTGGCCGACGTGCTGCTGCCCACGGTGCATGCGGTGTACCCGGACGGCAGCACCTACGACGGCGTCTGGGGAGCCGATGCGTGCCGCGAGGGCTTGGGCACGCTGACGGACACGGCGGGCTGCCAGCACATCCACGTCTGGTCGCACAACACCCGGGTGGGAGAGGGGAGGGAGGTCTACCCGAATGGCGTAGTGCTCGAAGGAACGTGGCGGGACGACGTGCTGCAGAGTGCCGTCTACGTCTTTCCCCAACGGAGACCGCTACGTGGGCGACATGGACGCGGTGCGGCACGTGCGCGACGGCACCGGGACGTGCACCTCAGCGGACGGCTTGTCGGTCTACACCGGCGGTTGGTCGAACGACAAGTGTGCTGGGCATGGTGTCTTTGTGCGCCACCAGAAAAACCTCTCGGTGACCAGCAGCGGTGCAAGTGGGGGCGTCCCTGCGACAGCTGCTGTTGCGGCGACGGCGGACCCGCAGGTGCTGGTGGAGCGGTACGAGGGAGAGTGGCTGGATGGCGTGCGCTGCGGTGCCGGCCACGAGGAGCGCGGGGAGGAGGTGTACGACGGCACCTTCGAGGCCGACTGCCGTGACGGCACCGGGCTGCAGCGCAACACCCGCACCGGCTCCTTCTACAACGGCCAGTGGAAGGCCGGCCACCGCTGCGGTGCCGGTGCCTACTACAGCGCCACCAAGGACACCACCTACGAAGGCGTCTTCCTGCACGACCGCCTGACCGGCACTGGCACCGCCACGAAATCAGCATCGCTGGAGCAGTACAGCGGCTTGTGGCTGGACGGCGTGGAGCAGGGTCACGGGTCGCTGCGGCTGGCAAACGGTGACACCCTGCGTGGGGTGTGGCATCGCGGCCGACCGGAGCCAGACGCCAGTGTGGAGTACATCGACGCACCAGAGCGCGGCGCCGTGCGGGACTCACGCTACGTGGGCGGGTGGCGAGATGGCGCGCGGCACGGCGCTGGCACGCAGGTCTTCCGCGACGGCAGCGTGTACGAGGGGGCGTGGGCAGACAACAAGCAGCACGGCCGCGGCCGGCGCACCGCGGCCTCGGGGGAGTCGGTGGAGTGCGAATGGTTGCGCGGCAGCATCGCACCGGGCTGCATCGCGTCCGTCCGCTTCGCCGATGGCAGCGTCTACGTGGGCCAGGTGAACGCCGC
The DNA here is from genome assembly GCA_000482105.1 of Crithidia acanthocephali. NCBI lineage: Eukaryota > Euglenozoa > Kinetoplastea > Trypanosomatida > Trypanosomatidae > Crithidia > Crithidia acanthocephali. The sequence goes on along the minus strand of AUXI01000082.1, from coordinate 47,190 downwards.
TGGTGTGCCCCACGGTGCGGGGGTGCTGACGTACCCGGATGACACCGTCTTCGACGGCCAGTTCGTTGATGGCATCTACCAACTGTGAATGGAAGGACAAGTAGGCGTTTGACGTGGTTTGATGTAAAATAAGAAAGAAATGGAGAATGGAAGGTCTGAAAAGGGAGTGGAAAAGGCTGAGATCGCGTGCAATAGCGGTGCTGTGCTCTCAGACCGAACTGCTGTCGTTGTTTAGACTTCTCTCCTTTGCGCATGTAAAACAGTATCTCTCACTTGTTTCTCGTTTACATTTCGAGGTCTTTCTCTCAATTTAGACAAACTTTGCGATACTAGAGTTGCGTTTGTACGTCTTTTTTTTTTCTTTGCGGCACACCTCATGTGGCAAATGCAACGCATTGGTGGCTAGGGTGTGGGTTTTGCACCTTCCATCAGCATGTGCCAGGTGCTGAGGTGACCCTTATAAAAAGTGACCGGCGTTGACACTGCATTGCTTCACCGTTTCCTCCCTCTTTTGTTCACGTCTTTGTGTGTAGGCTGTTTCCGACTGCTTGGGAGAGATAGTTGTTGTGGCCTCCAGCACACCGAACTGATGGCACGGCCAAATAAATGAATAAAAAAACTACAGCAGCCACCTTTACATATTTCGCATCCTACAGAGCACGAGAACACAACCTTTGGCACCTCTATCCCAGTTAGATAAAAAAGAAAGATGGGTGACAAGAGCAGTTTCTTGTCTCTTGCAGTGTCGGACCTCGGCACGCAAGATCCGTACTTCAGCAACACCGCGCACGGCACTGTTCTCATGCACGCGGACGAGAGCGTGCTCACGGCGTCACCACCAGTGCCGCGGTACGATGCCTCGCGTGGTCAGCGTAGCGTGGAGGCCGCCTCGCCACTTGACGCGCGTTCCGCCACGCACGATTCTCCTTTCATGCACACAGACACCAATTCTGTAGAATCTGTCAGCCGTGAGGCGGTTGCCGACCAGCCGCCGCTCCACGCCTTCTTCTCCATCAACCCAGGCCGCGCAGCTGCCGCGATATCACCCGAGGAGGAGGATGCGCTCACGCAGCGCCGCTGGCGCGCCGACGCAGCGGAGGTGGAGACGTTCCTCACCCAGCTCGACCTAGCGCGTGAGGAGTGCGCCGTCGCTGGGCTCTACACCAAGGCGCAGGCGTGCATGCACCGCATGGAACAAGCGGTCCGCCTCTTCGCGAAGCGCCTGCACGCGGAGACGGACGCCGTGGCAGCCCGCACGCAGGCGCGCATGACGGCCGAGCAGAAGCGCGAGCGGCTTGACGAGCGCAAGGCGTGGCAGGAGCGCGTGGCGGCTTACAAGAGCGACGCGGCTGCGCTTCTGGCGGCAGCGCAGCAACACCACTACGCGCAGCTGGAGAAGGAGGACGTGGCCATGCGCGCTGAGCTGCGGCGTTGCGATCCCAGTGGCGGCAGCAGCGGCAAGCGGAGCACTCAAGATGACTCTGCATCGAATGGCGGGTGCCTTCCCGCACCCGCGTCGTCGTCGTCACCGTCCCCACGAAATGGACCGGCGTGGTCGAGAGAGGTGCAGCAGCGGCAGGTGGAGCTGCAGCAGCTTCTACGGCAGCGCCGCTACCGCGAGGCGGAGCGGCTGCGTGAGCAGCTGCAGCGGCTGGCGCGGCAGGAGACCACCGACCACGAGCGCGGCGTGGCGCAGCGGCACGTCCAACGGCTCCAGGCGCTGAAGGCAGCCCAGGCTGCTGAGTTGGCGGAGATGCAGGGGGAGCAGCGGCAGGAGGTGCAGACAATGTTGATGGCCGCACGCACCGCACTGGATGCACTGACGCAACGCCACCTTGCGGCGCTGCAGGCGCTGGAGGAGCGCCGCCAGCACGTGCATACCAAGGTGCGGGAGATACTGCAGGCGTACAAGCACGCCGACGTTTTGGATCCAAAGGCGACCGGACTGAAACTTATTCGCCTCTCTCAGCTACTCTGGACACCCTTGTGCAGCAGCACCCAAAAGGAAGCCCTGTGAATTGTTAATGGGTGCGCAATTCTACCAAGTGGGATCTGTCGTACTGCAAACGTCACTTTTTATTTTCCTCTTTCTTTCCCTTCTTCCCACCTCTGTTCACAACGGCAATGGGTGTGTCACTCTAGATAAACTGCTAAGAAGCTTGTTGCACATCAGCTTTGATTCTTTTGGTATCTGTACTCTACCCAACAACGAAGAAAAACCCGTGAGAGACAAGCACACACACACAAAAAAGAGTGGTTGGACGTTACAGGGGTACCTTCAACAGAACTCTTTGCCCGCATTTCCCTGAAAAGAAAAAAAATAGTACTGTAAACGGTTTGCTTTGTCGATCTGTTCGAGCTTAGCAGATGCGATGAAGCTCAGTGAAAGTGAACCTCATCACCGACGTTGTCCCTTCCCCCCCTTTTTTCTTTTTTGCTCACCTTTCCTCTCTTTTCCTTACCAACCCTCTTTTTGTGATGTGCGACACTTATACTCCCCGTCTTGTTTGTTTCTTTGAGCAAGCAAAGTACGGAGGAACGGGGCAGCACGTTTTTTGTTTTCTGCGAGATTGCAGACGGACAGACAGACACACACACACACACACACTTGCATCAGCTTCTTACTTTTATTTGCACCGTACTGGTGTTTTTTTAATCTTGGTCGTTGTTCGCTACACCGCCGCTTTTGAACCGCAGTGCTAAACGTCATCATCATGGGTATTGCAGGCTTCTTCTTGTGGCTGCAGCGCTGGTACGGCGACTGCATCGACAACATCCCCCAAGACGTGGTGGATGCGGCGCTGCAGGGCAATGCGCTGCCGGCTGACCACTGTAGTGCCTACGCCTACGATAATCTCTACATCGACATGAACGGCCTCATACACCCTTGTTGTCACGACACCGCCCCACTACCCGAGCCGGAGAATGAGGAGGAGATGTTTGAGCGTATGTTCGACCAGCTGGACCTGCTCGTGAGAGTCGTGCGGCCGAAGAAGTGCCTCGTGCTGTGCATCGACGGCGTTGCGCCGCGTAGCAAGATGAACCAGCAGCGCAGCCGCCGCTTCCGCGCTGCAGACGAGCGTCTGGAGAGCGACGCCATCTCGAACGCCTGCGCGGATCGCATCGTCGGCGAGTTCAAGCTGCCGCGTCCGCGGGTGCGAGAGCGGTGGGACCACAACGTCATCACCCCGTCCACCGCCTTCATGGAGCGGGTGGCGCTGGCGCTCGAGTGGTACATCATGAAGAAGCTGAACGAGGACGCAAGCTGGCGCCACCTCGCCGTCGTCTTCTCCGACGCCCACGTTCCCGGTGAGGGGGAGCACAAGATTATGCAGTACATCCGCGGCCTCCGCTCGCAACCTGGCTACGACTTTAACACGACGCACGTCATCCACGGCATGGACGCAGACCTCATCTGCCTCGGCCTGTCCACCCACGAGAAGCACGTGAGCATCCTGCGCAACCAGCTGACGGAAACCTTCCAGCCCGACCACAACCGCTTCTGCTACTTCAACCTGCACACCTACCGCGAGCGGCTCATGAAGGACTTTGCGGACATCGAGGGGATGCTGTTCGAGCGCGTCGTGGACGACTTTATCTTTCTCTGCTTCTTCGTCGGCAATGACTTTCTGCCGCACGTGCCGCTGGTCTCAATTAAGACGCGCGGGATCGAGATGCTGCTGGACCACTACGTGCGGGACTTTGCCCTGCACGGCTACCTCACCCAGCTCGGCGAGGTCGACTACGCCCACCTGCACATCTTCCTCTCGAACTTCGCGTCGAAGTGCATGATGAAGCTGACGAAGGAGTACTACGGCGTGGTGCGGGCAAAGGAGCGTGCGAAGCAGCACGTCGAGGAGCGCGTGACGAAGACGGAGGAGCAGACGAAGGAGGTGCTGGAGATGCTGCAGGCCGACCGTAGCAACGCGCAGGAGGTGAGCGATGCCTTGCTGAGTCTCCTCACCTCCGTGCGAAAGGAGCGGGCGCGGCTCGTGGCGGACAAGCAGCCGCTCGGCTTCTCCTACCTCGACAAATCGTACCGCGACGCCTACTACCAGGCCAAGTTCGGGTGGGACCCGTCGACGAACCGGTCCGCGTTTGAGAACCAGATCCGGCTCTGCTGTGCCGAGTACCTGCGCGGCATGCAGTGGGTGATGCGGTACTACACGAAAGGCTGCCCGTCGTGGGAGTGGTACTTCCCCTACCACTACGCGCCGCTGCTGCAGGACCTCGCCGCCTTCACCGCAGCCGTAAACGTCGAGATGCGCATGAGTGCGCCGCTGCACCCGGTCGAGCAGCTGCTGGCGGTGCTGCCGCGGCTGAGCGTCAACGCGCTGCCAGAGGAGCTGCACGACGCGGTGAACGACCCGAAGTCGGTGCTGGGCAAGTTCTACCCCGACATGGTCGATGTGGACTTCAGCGAGGCAAACTTCTCGTATCAGGGAGTGCTGCGCATCCCGTTCATCAACTGCGAGGCCCTCAGCGCGGCCTGCAAGGAGGTGGTGGAGCTGGAAGAGGACTTTGGCAGCACCTTCCTGTACTGCCACGAGTCGACGAAGTTGGCGGCGCAGCTGGACGCGCTGACGGGCCCTGGCAACGACGCTCTCCCCATCTCCTCCGGCCTGGCACCGCCGGTGGTGCCGCTGCCTGCGTCTGTTGCCGCGCACACCCCCGTGGCTGGCCGCGTGGGCCGCTACGAGGCGGAGTGGCCGCGCCACGAGGAGCTGCTGTGCCCCGACCCGGGAATGGCCAAGGGCAAGCGCTACGGCGGCCCGATCGCGCACAACTGCGTGAACCAGTACCGCTACGAGCTGAGCACGCAGGCGGACTACCGCCCGGTGCTGCTCGGAGAGGACAGGGCGGCGACCACGGCCGCCGTCCCGCTCACCTCGCGCCGCCGTAGTGAGATGGAGCGGACGCGCCGAGGCGGCAGCAAGACTGGCAGTGACAGCGGCGATCGCAAGCGGCGCCGCAGCCCTGCCACGGACGAGGACAACACGCACAGGCGCCGCCGCGGCGACAAGCGCGATGACGGTGAGGGCACGAAGAACGGCGGTGATGATCATCATCGCCACAGCAGGAGCAGCAGCAGCCGGCACAAGCGGGATGACCGCCACCGTGACCGGGGCAGCCGCCGCGACAGCGCGACGCACTCGCACGACGCAAAGGCCGACAGTGGCAAGGACAGCAGCAGCAGCAGCAGCCGACGCCACCGCGATGACCGCACGTCGCGCGATCGTGACCGGCGACGGCAGGACACCTCCTCCTCCTCAAAGAACCGCAGCAAGGGCAGCAGCAGCAGCCGTTCGCACGACGCGAAGAAGGAGCCCCGTGCGCCAGTCAAAGATGCCGCCACTGCGGGTGCGGCGCAGCCGAAGAAGCACCGCAGTCGCGGCCACCGGAAGGGAAAGAAGTAGCGGTGTCTGTTTCTCTCTCCTTCGTTAAAACTGTGTTTCGTACGACGTTTGTCTGACAGAGCGTGCTCCACCGAGGAGCATTCTATTAATTGCTACTTTTGCATATCTTTGGTCGCTGTTGGACCCTTTGTGTAGTGTATTAAGCACACAAACTCATCGCACGTATTGTTATTATTGTTATTATTATTATTTTTGTATTGTCGTCGGTGCTGTGATCGGCGGTCACACGAGCCTTTCAGCGGCCTGTAGCTTCGCAAGCCAACAGAGCAACAAGGACGAGCTGCAAAGTGCTGTCGAAGGCAAGTTCAATTCCAGCCGTGCAGCAGGAGCACTCAAATGAAGACCGCTGCATTGCACCTCTCCAGAAGTAAGAAAATGCAAAAAAAAAACCTCTACTCTCGACGCACTGCCTCTTCCACCTCTTCCTTCTACTTCCTTTCGTATCTCTTTTTCTTCACTTCACCACACAAATCGGTTGTCAACGCGCGGCAGGGAAACTGGCGGCACGTGAACACCTACATGTAAAGAAATCGGCAGTGACTGACATCAATACTGGAAAAAAGCAACAAGAACAAGGAACTTCGTCGAAGGGATGCCGCGTGGATCGGGTGGTTTTGTGAGCCGCCAAAGTGCGCTTGTCCCCTCGCCTGCGCGGTCCATCACTGCCTTCAAGGTGCAGGAAAAGTACGAGGCGGGCGTGCGTCTCTTGCAGAGCGGCCATGTGCACGCCGCCATCCAGCAGTTCCACGAGGCTTCCTTCTTCGACGCCGAGGACGCGCTGCCCACCGTTGCCTTGGCAGAGTGCTACATCTTCCTCTGCGACCTCCGCTCCGCCATCCGATGTTACCGTCGCGCGCTGTGGTCGCTGCACAAGCGGAAGCGGCAGCAGCAGCAGCGCCGTTGCGCGCCCCGGCGAGCTCCGCACGGCGACGGCCACGGCATCCGCAGCAACATCGTGTCCATCGCCCCCACCGACGAGGCACCGCCGCTGCACCCGGACCCGCCGTCAACGTTGTCGGCCACCTCGCCGGAGCTGCCACCGCAGCAACCGCCGCAGCGGCCCAGCACGGCGCAATTTAGCCCGCCCAACCCTTTCCTGTCGGGTGAGCTGTTGCACGCGGTCGACCAGAGCAGCAAGCCGGGAATGCCGTCATGCACACCGCCATCTCCAGCCGTGGCTGCACCTGCGGAGGAGGAGGACGAGGACGGCGAGAGGGCAATGATGGCGGTCGCAGCTGCGTCCACGGCGGCGGAGGTGGACGCACTGCAAGAGGTAAGGCGGTGCTTCACGCAGTCCTCGCAAGCCTCCAGCCTCTCCCCGCAGATGGCCGAGGCGTCCATCTCCTTGCAGTCGGACGGCCACGCCGAGGCGTGCCGCGCGTCGGCCTCGTACACGACGACGTCGCAGACCTCCGCGGTGGCGTCGCGCGAGCTGACGGCCTCGGACGTTCGCGGGCGGCTGGCGGGTGTGCTGGACGCACTCGGCCTCGCTCTTTTCCAGGTCGGTAGCGTGGAGCAGGCGCTGCGGTGCACGACGGAGGCGCTGGAGTTGCTGGCCGCGGCTGAGGCGGAGGAGGCTGCCGCTGCCGAAGACGAAGACGATGACGATGGCGAGAACGACAACAGGCAGATGTCCTCTCCAACCAGGCCGGCAATGCTGCGGCTCTTCCCAAAGTTACCGAACGCGTACCTGAGTGAGCCGGTCATCGCCCTGCATCGCGCTGTTTTCCTGATTGCGCTGCAGCGTGAGGAGGAGGCGGAGGTCCTGCTGGGCAGCCACTACGAGATGTTCGAGAGCTGCCGCGCACAGTCGGCGCCGCTGCTGATTCAGCTCTACTGCAACCGCCAGGCGTTTCGAAAGGCCAGGCTGCTGCTGGAGTCCCAGGAGGAGGGGCTGCAGAGTGCAAGCACGAGCGGGAAACCGGCATCGCCGCCGCTGCCGCCGCCGCCGGAGAAAGCGGCAACGCCAGCGGTGGACGAAACCAGCATCGGTGATCATTCCTACTCCGCCTACCCGACGCAGCTAGCGGAGGAAGGGGAGTTCACCGCCGATGCAGCGCACGAGGAAACGTCGGCGGGGGAGGAAGTGCAGGCAGCCGCACCAGCCGCCTTTCCACCGCTGCCGTCCTCGCCGTCTCTCACGGTGGCGAAGTACATCTTCACCGAGCTGTACGCTCGCTACCGCAGCGCGGCGCTCGCCAGTGACGACGAGGACAGCGTGACGCGGTGCCTTGACGTGTACCCAAACGACGTCGACCTCCTCTTTCACCGCGCGCAGCTGCGCATCGCCGCTGGCGAGTTAAAGCTCAGCATCAAGGACCTCTTCCGCTGCGTGCAGGACACGAACGGCGAGCACAAAGCCGCGATTGAGGCGATGACGACGGTGCTCTTCACCATCGGCTCCAGCCTGGACGGGGAGTCGGAGGTGCAGAACGCGGTGACCTACTACTCCGAGTCGCTCAAGTGGCGGCCCGACAACCTCCTCGTGCTGCTGGCGCGCGGCGACTGCTACACCAAAACAGAGGCCTTTGAAGAGGCTCTCGCCGACTACGAGGCGATTCTCAACTACGCCCCGGGGCACCGCGAGGCGCAGGGCCGCATCGCCGCTCTGCACGACTTGTGGGGCCGCAAGTTCTTCGCTCTCGACAACGCCGCCCAGGCGGAGGCGGAGTTCACCAACGCCATCAAGACGGACGGCACGAACCCGGAGTTCTACTACCACCGTGCGTTGTGCCGCCTGAAGCTCAACCAAGGCCGGTACGCACTGCGCGACGTCTTGTCGTGCAAGGAGCTCAACCCAACCGCTCCGCACCTCCGCGCTTTCATTGCGCGTTACATGGAGCCGGTGCAATCACCAGCTGGTGGCGCAGACAGCGGAGAGACGGCGGCGGCGGGTACGCAAAGCATCTTTCCTCGCCGCGCCTCCAGCAACAACAGCAAGAGGCGGCACACACCGGCGGTCAACACCACCAGTGCGGCTTCGAAGTGGTACGGTGGCGCGCGCACGCCACCGCCTTTCCCTCCGCTGGGGGATGACCACCTGTCTCGTGACGGCAGCGGCGGCGACGCGGCGTCCTTCATGGCGTCCAGCCGGGTGGCCTCCGTCTCCCTCCCACCAATCTCCACGCGCAGCTCCCGATCACCCGCAACGCAGCCTCGAGCGCCGACAACGGCAGGATGGGTGCAGGGGTGTCAAACAACGCTGCATCGCCGCCGTGGCGGCGAGTCGCTTGCGCAAACGAAGTGAGAACGTTCTTTTCTTTCTTTTTTTGGAACCCGATGTTTATGTACTCCAGCGTTGCTCATTGCTTCTCTCTCTTACTTGGTCTGTATACTACACTGTTTTATGATTGATGATCGACGAAGAAAGGCAACGAAGGTAAATGAAAACTGTCTGATGCTGACAGTGTGTGGTGACTTCTTTTTTTCTTTTCCTTTTAGCCAGCCGCTGGTGCTTCGCGATGATAACAGACGGGGTTGTCGCAGCTTCTAGCGATCTGTGACTTCTTTCCACGAGCAGCATTCCTCAACAGCCCTCCAAAAAAGAAAAAAAGAACAATTTGCTGTATTCTCTTTCCTGTTCTCTCCCTGTCGCGCCTATGTCTTCTCTTGCATTTACACACACGCACATTCGCGCCGGTCTGCCTTCAGTCTGTGTTTTCTGCAAAAAGAACACGTGTAATCAAACTGTAGAAAAGAAGCAGTATTCCACTCTTTATATCCGCTATTACAGCATAGTCAAGGAAGTATCTTCCGCCTCATTTCTTTTCCAGATAAGTAACCACTCCCGTCACCCGACCACTACTCCATGTTCCGTCGTGCTTTGGGAGCGACTGCCACGCGCAGCGTCACTAGTGCCGCCTCGGCGGTGTCGTGCCGCTCCTACACGGAGCTGTCGCACATGAAGTACCCGGTCTACTACAACGCCGTTGGCTGTGTGGTCGGCTACTTCACCATTATGTGGTTCGTCTTCTGCCGCATGGGTACCCGCGAATCTGCTCGCGGCGAGTACAAGCACGACTACCTGCGCGTGTGGCGCCGCAAGCTCGGCACGGGCTACCAGTGGGCCGACGCCTGGGGCCCGCAGATGGACACGCTCTTCAAGGACCTGCCGGAGGAGGTGCAATAAACGGTTGTGGAGCTGCACGTTATTTATTAGACGTTGCGCGGAGGCACGCTTGCGGTTCCGCGCCACGGGCCACGTGGGCAAGGCGATGCTCGGCGGTTGTGCTGCTGCGGTGGTGCAGGTGAAGCCTGCGTTTCGGCGAGATGCCATATTTGGACGTTATGCTGTACGCCACTCAGCTCACTGCTTTGTGCCACATGTGAATGTGTGGTACCGAATCGTGTCCACCGCTGCAACAACACCAAAAAAAAAGAATCGCACACCTCTCTTCTGTTTTCTTTGCCTTTTTTTTGTAAATTCTCTGCTCTGATTTAGGAGCTCATGTGCGCAGGGGAGTGCGTGTGGGTCTCTTTCTTCTCTGCCCCGTGTGTGTGCGTGTAGACGTGTTTTGGAATGTGGGGCGCTGCGCGGGGAGAGAAGAGAGGAGCTCACCCTCTGGCAATTTGTAGTGGAGTATGAATGCTGTTTTATTTTTTTTGTTTCGCTAATCTAGTAGGCATTTCATCATTTAATCAAAGCACACACGCCCACACCCGTTATCCGTATATTTGTCGCACGCGTGTGGAGGTACGTCCTCGCTCTTTTCACCTTTCTTCTCCCTCCTTTTCATGGTTTAGTTCTCATCGATTTCGTCTCCTGTTTTTTTTTTTTTGTCCAGAGCGCGAATTCTTGCGGAGGAGGGAGAAGCCGAGTCTGAGCACTGTTTTCGTGTTCTACCTTGATGTGCGACGCCTTTGTAGTATTTCTTTTTCTTCTTTTTGTGTTTCTCCGTTTTTTTTCTTTCGCTTCCTTTTCGCTGTTTGGTTGACCTCGGATGGTCAGAGGAAATAATATTTGTTTTGTGTGGCACCACCAGCAACAACAATCAAAAAGAAAAAAGAAACCGAGAAGAGTTACTGCTGTGCGACGTACCGTTGCCGCGGATGCGGATGGAATAGCGCACGTGATTGGGAGCCGGGGGAAAATGACAGGCGTGGCTTGAATGTTTGCTTTTACGTCTTTCGAGCATGGTACACCGAGGGAGGCGCAATAGGCCTTTGCCTCACTCGGTGATGGCTGCGCCGCCTTCGACTCTTGCGAGTGCTACTGTGCTTTTGAATGCGCAGTGCCTCGCTTCTGTCACACGAAGTTGCGCGTGTAGCATCTCCTGCGTTAGAGGTGGTGCAAGTCTTGCTGCATCGCTCCAGAGCACGGTGAAGCTGCGAAGCGATGCGTCGCAAGGTCAGTCGCACACGTCAAAAGTGGTTTCACGCTTCTCACCAATCTCGTCTCCTTCTCTCATCTGAGCGTTTTTTTTTTTCGTCTTTCTGCTTTAACACTTCTTATGAGTTTCACGACCCCTGCATTCCAGGAGTTTCACTTTCAACGCAATCACACACCAATACGTGGTAAGAACTCGCTGCCGCTGCACCGCCAAAACTACAACAACAACAACAAAACAACAAAACAGAGGTTCAACAATGTCGAAGCTGCTTCAGACGATTGGTGGCAAGGGCTTTAGGCCCTTCGACTTTTCCAACGCCGCGCAATACGCCTCGGGCACGGCGGCCATGATGGCGCAGCCGGCGTGCTACATCAACGGCGCGTGGGTGACGAGCACGCGCACCGACACGACTATCGAGGTGGAGGACCCGTGCACGAACCAAATCATCGGAGCTGTGCCGCGCTTCGGCAAGGAGGAGACGGTGGCGGCCATCGAGGCAGCCAAGGCGGCGTTTGAGAGCTGGAAAAACGTCATGCCGCGGCAGCGGGCGGCGGCGGTGCGTCGCTGGAGCGATCTGATGACGCAGAACATGGAGGGCCTGGGCAGCATCCTCTCGCGGGAGTCGGGCAAGATCTTTGCGGAGGGCAAAGGGGAGACGCTCTACGCGGCCTCCTTCGGCGACTGGTACGCCGGTGAGGCGGAGCGCATCTACGGCGATGTCGTCACCGGGCCGCGGCCCGGTGTGCAGGCGACGGTCTACCGCGAGCCCATCGGCGTCGTCGGCCTCATCACCCCGTGGAACTTCCCAGCGGCGATGATCACGCGAGCGGCGTGCGCTGCGATTGCGGCCGGCTGCACCGTCGTGTTGAAGCCCGCCCAGCTGACGCCCTTCACGGCTCTCGCGCTGGCGCAGCTGGCCGAGGAGGCCGGCATCCCAGCTGGCGTCTTCAACGTCGTGACGGGCGACTCCGGCAGCATTGGCGACACCCTCGTCGCCTCCTTTGACATCCGCAAGATCTCCTTCACCGGCTCGACGCGCGTGGGCAAGCTCCTCTACCAAGGATCTGCGGAGACGATGAAGAAGCTGGGCCTTGAGCTGGGCGGCAACGCGCCGTACCTGGTGTTCGACGACGCCGATCTGCCACGCGCTGCGGACGACCTCATCGCCGCGAAGTTCCGCAACGCCGGGCAGACGTGCATCTGCGTAAATCGCGCACTGGTGCAGGCGGGCGTGTACGACGCCTTCGTCAAGCTCGTGGCCGAGCGCGTGGCGGCGATGAAGGTCGGCAACAGCTTCGACCCCGCAGTGAAGATCGGCGCCGTCATCGGCAAGTCCACGCTGACGCACATGCACAATGCGGTGCAGGATGCGGTGGAAAAAGGCGCGAAGCTCGTGGTCGGCGGGCACGTGATAGACGGGCCTGGTTACTTCTTCGAACCAACGGTGCTCAGCGACGTTCCGCACGACACTGCGCTCTGCTGCCGCGAGGAGCTTTTCGGCCCGGTGCTGCCGCTCGTCCGCTTCGACACGGAGGAGGAAGGAGTGCGGATGGCGAACGACACGCGGGCCGGACTGGCGGCTTACTTCGCCACCAGCGACTACCGCCGGCAGCACCGCGTCGCGCGCGCGCTGCGCTACGGCATGGTGGGCTGCAACGACAGCGCCATCTCCGGCGCCTGTACACCGTTTGGCGGCATCAAAGAGAGTGGCCTCGGCCGCGACGGCTCCAAGTACGGCATCGAGCCCTTTGTGGATTGCAAGTACGTGCTCTTCTCCACGGTTTAGGCACGGGAAAAGGCGAACCAGCGCATTCCGCACACACACTTGTGCACCTACGCAACGAAACCATTGCTACCCCCTCCTTTTTTTTCTCTCTTTCCATGCGTACTTGTCTTCATCGTACATACGGAGGTATTGCGTGTTGTTTTACGCACTTTATTTTTCTTTTGAACGTATCGACAGGCATCTTGATATGAACATTACGGGTGCTCTTTTTTTTTTTCTTCTTCTGTTTCCTTCTCTCCCCACAATATTTATCGGAGCGCCAGTACATGCGCTCCAGCTGACCTTCGTGCGTGAGTGGTGCGTGTCTGATGCATCGGATTTGTCGTCCATCACCAGCGCTCGGGTGGCGGCGATAAGCAAGAGCGAAAAAAAAAATTAAACGACCAGAAATCCAAGGGAAGACTGTCGGCTTTTCTAAGTGAGCTCTCTGAGTCAAAGCCACCTTGTATCTTTTTTTTTTGCGTGATATTTGAGAAAAGGGCTTTCTTCTCCTTTTAGGCGTGTCAGAGAAATGCTCAATAGCTCGCTCTCAAACACTGTACTGAGTGTCGCCATCGTCCGAAACGCCACACACACTCACTTACTCATTCACCTGTCTACGGGCTAGCTCACAGGTTGCAGCCTTTCTCTTCCATGCGGAATCTCCACTTTTTCTCTCCCGCACGTGTTTTCTTTCACTGCCAACGCCATCTTACCATCGAAACTGTGCACCCACCACACCGGGAAGTGAGCGCATCACAGTAACGAAAACCGCTCTTTTGTGTTTCGTCTTCCTTTCCTGTTCCGTTTGTTTTGCCGGGGATTGAGTCTCTCTCTCTCTTTTTTATTATCGAAGAGAATCACACATTTCCTAATTGTCACTCAACCCCCACCCTAGCGACCTTTATTTCTGGAAAAAAAAACTTTAGCTGATCCGTTTTGAAGCCGTCCATCATCCTCCACGCCGTCAGCTGGATAGAGAAAAAAAAAACGACACACATAGTCAATTCGTACCCGCTTAGCTGCAGTTTTCCTCTCCTCTTTTTCCCTTTTCTTGTATTCCAACATCGCCAAAGATGACACGCGCACCGATGCGCTGGTTGCTGCTGGTGGTGAGTGCGGCGCTGACACTGCTGCTGCTGCTGGCGAGCCACACGAGCCACGCCGTCTGCCCATCCAACGGCAACACCCACGCCATCTACGTCACCTCCAACATGGGCAACAACATCTGGTCCTTCGACACGCAGGGCAACTACCTCGGCGCGGTGCTGAACACAAAGTCCTTCCCGCAGGATGTGCAGGTGGACAAGCTGCGTGCGATGCGCTTTGGCCCGGATGGCCACATGTATGTGTCGAGCGCGCGTGGGTCGTACAGCCGCGTCTTCGCCGTCAGCGGCAACGGCCTGTTGAACCGCACGATGGAAGTGAACTGCACCCGCAACTACCTCTTCACCGTGGCGGAGCAGAGCAAGGAGAACCCGTTCCTTGATCATCCCTACGACATTGCTTTCCATCCGGTCACGCAGGACATGTACGTGTCGAACCAGAACTCCATGACCATCACCCGCTACAAGCGCAGCACTGACGGCGACGCTACGGCCAACTACGGCCGCAAGCTGGCGTGGAAGCCGGCGGAGAACGTGAAGGTGGCGGCGGAGATCAGCGCCGATGCCGCCTCCGCGACGGACGCGGCGGAGGTGCCGGACAAGGTGCCGGACAACGCCGGCCTCTTCGCCTCGTCGTGGAGCTCCGCCTACTCCTTGAGCTCCGTGCGTGGCCTGACCGTCTCCCCTTTCCTCCCGCGCTCGCTTGTGGAGGAAGGCAACGGCGCTGGCATCTTCTCCATCTCGAACGTGTCGATGATGTACTACCTGCTCGTGTGCGATGCGGCCGGCAACACCGTCCACGTCTTCGACGCCGAGACGGGCGATCGCGTCTTCGGCATTAGCGTGCCCTCTCCCATCCAGGTCATGTTCCCCAGCCGCTACTACGCCGACAACGCCGCCACGCACTTCGTCTCCGGCAACGGCGTGCTGATGCAGCGCTTCGAGGTGCCCTACATCTACGTCACGAGCAAGGAAGACGGTCTCGCCTACATGGTCCGCTTCTCCCCGCACCAGACCCCCAGCAACAACAACGGCCAGCAGCACGGCGCCTTCGGTGAGGACTTTATCCGCGCGCACCGCCTCTACACGATTAACCGTCCAGTGCCTCTGCACGCGGCCAGCGGCATCTACGAGAACCCGGCGCGCGACGTGCTGTTCATTGCCGACCGCAACGGCCGCCGCATCTTTTCCTACGCCTCGCCCTTCCTCACGGACTACGCGGGCAGCTACGGCCCCTCGCCCTACCTTGGTCCCTTCGTGAAGAACCTGCCGGATCAGCCGGAGTTCATCATGTCGGCGCTGCTGGAGCACCAGGACAAGATCCCGTTCTGCTACGAGTTGAACGGCGACGGCAAGTTCCGCTACGTGGCGCTCTGCACCGCCGCCTCGATCTGGTCTGTAGTGTTCGGCGTGGTGCTCGTCGCCGTGCCGCTGTTCATCATCTTCCGGCAGGTCCAGCACTGCGTGCGTGAGCGGGAGCGTCACGAGCGGCGCATGCGCGGCGGCGACGACGAGCAGTCGGGCCACGCCAGCGATGATAGCTCGCCGCTGCTCGGTCACCAGGCCCCGAACTACGGCTCTGCCGCCCACTAAAGCACACAGCCACACGAAAAAGGAAAGCAACCACTAGTTTCGTCTCTCAGTTTTCTTTTTTTTCTTTTCTTGTGGAGCGGCCGATGCGTAACACGCCCATCAGACCACACGCTTGATCGTCTTCACCTAGGACAGCGGAGAAGGTGCTGCTGGTGGGTGCATGTGTGTGTGTGTGTGTGTGATTGAAAAGGAGGCCACAATAATATTTGTACCGTTAAGTTCAGTTGTTGACTATAACCAACATGAAAATCCTGCGTTCGTAAGCACCCGTGAAAACATGTCTTTTGTTTCTTTTCTTCGCTTTTTTTCTTTTTGTTTCTTCCTCCCGTAAAACTAAAGTACTTTTTCCTATTTCTGTGTGACGGAAACGCCTGATGAAGCCGTGTCTTTGCGAGGGTTGAAGTTGTTCATAGCAGCTCTGTGAGCTGTTCTTAAACATACGATGGGAGACTGACTGGTAAGCGTGGCAGAGCTGTCATTCCATCTTCTCTTTTTTTCTCCTCTGTTTTGTTTTCATAAACTCATGAATACTTATCGTTGCACCCCCGCACATTAAGACCTGCAAAGGCTTCGTTCTTTTGTTCTACTTATCTGGCAGTTTTCATAATTTTTTTTTCTATATGTTTCTTTTTTCTTCTCTAAGTGACTTTTTGTTGTGCATAAAAGGTATAAAAGGAATGTATTTTCTAAGCAACTGTTGGTCGTGCGTCTTCTGCAAAAAACAACTGGAAGGGCCGAAGTGAAGGTTCAACAGGAGAGAGAACAAATACGAACGGCTTGAAGTCATCGAGAGCTCTTTTCTTGCCGATACCAGCTCTCTGCGTTTAAAGCAAGCAGAGAGAAGAACTGGGTCTTCCCTGTTCCTCTGAGTC
This sequence comes from Crithidia acanthocephali, assembly GCA_000482105.1. Taxonomy (NCBI): domain Eukaryota; phylum Euglenozoa; class Kinetoplastea; order Trypanosomatida; family Trypanosomatidae; genus Crithidia; species Crithidia acanthocephali. Next base: position 31,107 of record AUXI01000082.1, on the reverse strand, counting down.
TCCTTCCAGTTGTGTTTTTATGCGTTTTAAAAGCAACGTTTTCTTGCTCATGGTGGTTTTCACTTTGCCCTGAGAAACCTAAACAAAATAAAAGGATAACATTGCTTAACCGATAATTGGCAAAAAAGACATTGGTTTAAATTGTAATGGAGTGACGTTGCACGTTCTCACTCACTGCAAAAAGTGGAGAATGAGGAAAACGCAGAAAAAGATGTTTTCACTTTAATTGTATCTTAGTCTTTCCTTTTCCGGGTGTTTTCAAAATTAATGTGCTGTGGGTGACTGGCCGTTTGAGCGGTGCTGAGAAAGGGCAGAGAAAGAGAAGAAAGACAAGCGGCAGAAAAAAGTGTCCGGTTTTCTTTCTTTGAATGGCACTGTCTACGCGTGCTTTCTTGTTCTTCCTTCTCCTCGCTGTGGCGCTGCGAGCGCTGCATGCACTGGTGCCTACCCATCGTCACGAGGTGTCGGTGGACGTGACTCAACTATGCGCTGCTAGCAAGGGAGAGGCGCTGAGTGTTGGTTGACTTTTTCTGTTTGAGCTTTCAAACCTGTTAACATGAGGGTTGAGACTTGGCTGTGGCTCACCTCTGTTGAAAAGATGGATGAACCCGAGGAAAAAAAAGAAAAGTACAAAGGTACAGGCATCAGCGGCTAGTCTCGCAAAGCGCACGTCATCCGTGCGCCGAATGCGTGCCAGCTGTGCAAAGGGTCCAGCTTCAAGTTTCAGCGCACCATTTCGATGGTTCCAACGGGGATAAAAAAAGTCGTGCACCTCGTGGTCAGAGGAACGCACACGCACAAAAAAAAATATAACAAGAACAACAAGAGCTACCTTTGAGTGCTTACCGGTTGCAGTTATAGGGCGAGAGAGAGTAACTTCGCAGCGCCATCGAACGCTACCCAGTGTGTGACACAACACACAGGCATTTCTTGCACTTGGATGGTCAAAGTCTACTTCCTCCTCACTTTTTTTTACATCACCCCACCAAAAAAAAAAAAAAGCAGAAAAACAAAAAAACGTCCTCGACTATCTCCATCTCGTTGCGGAGGAGAAGAAAGAGAGAGTCGGCAAGAGAGCAGCCGAAACAGAAAAAGGAAACCATCTGTTTTGTTTCATTATTCCTCAAAGAGCTCCCTACATCTTCACCATGCGGCGGACCGCTATTCGTGTCACCGGGATTTACCCCCGCGCCACCATGGCGCAACAGCAGCAGCAGCAGCAGCAACAACAATTGCCGTCACAACACCGCTCCACCTCAGTTCTAGCCTCGCTGATACGCATGCGAAGCCAGTTTCAGCGACTTCGAGTAGTACAGCAGCAGCAGGTGGTCACAACAGTGCTGGCGCGAAACAACAAGAGCCGCCTTCTCGGCTCGAAAGAGGCGCACGCACCGCTTTTGCCGAACTCTGCCGATGCGGACGCCGATGCGGCTGCCTCCGAGCTGGACCTTGGATCTAGCGCGGGTCCGACCAGTAGTGGCAGCACGCTGCAGGCAGGGATGCTGCTGTGCACCGAGGCGCAGCGATTGCTGAAGAGCGAGGCCCGCGCAGGCGACCTCCTGTCCGATGTTGCACCGAGCTCGCACTCCTACGCCGCGGAGGCCGGCAAGCTGCTCGCCACGGCTGCCGCCTTTGGTGCCGCCACGACGTACCCGCGTGTCCAAGAGGTTCTTTCGTGGGTGCGAACGAATGCCGATGCGCTACGCACCCCTCGCCAGATCATGTCGCTCTGCATACCCATCTTGAACCTCACCGACGGCGCCACGGCAGGGCTGCCCTTTGTGCTGGCGGTGCTGTACGAGCCGCTGTTGTTGTCCATGCAGGAGGTGGGCAGCGCCGACAGCGGGGACGCCGGCGAGGCAACGCAGTCGTCTTTGGCGTTCTCCTCAGCGGAGTCGGTGGTCGCCTCGGCCGACGGGGCCGTTGCGGAGCAGCAGCTGGTGGCCATCACCTCCGCGTTCGGCATGGTGGCGAAGTGGGCGGCGACTTTCACCACCCGAGCGCCCGACCTCGCCGCTGCAGATGACAACGCTGCAGAAGGCGTCGACGCCTCCCCTGCTGTAGTGGCGTTGCAAATCGAGCGGACGAAGATGCAGCGAGTTGCAGAAGCGAGTGTCGCGGCGCTGGTCCGCCTCACACGCGAGCGTCACGACGGCATCGATGATGGTGGTCGATCGCACGACATGGTCTACGCCACACTGCAGCACCTCGCGGTGGGGGATGTCGTGCTGTGGGCCCAGGCGATGCACGGCCTGGAGAAGTCCCACACGACGTTCACGGCAGCGGCGGGGCAGGAGAGAGACGAGGCGATGCGGCGACTTCAATTGTGCTACGACGTGCTCATGCCTCTGATGCGGCGGATATTGGAGGCGGCGTGCGGTGAAACGCCGCCGGCGTCGTCCACAACACCCACGACACCGAGCGGTGATCGTACAAATGCTGCGACAGCGGCAACAGCCGCCACCGCGGCCGGGCTTCGAGTGCAGGACGTGGCCGACCTCGTGCAGGCTGGACTCTTCGCCAGCGTGGACCCCGCGCACGCTGACCTCGTGCTTCAGCACGGCCTGCAGGCATTGCCCAGCGCGCTCAGCACCGCCACCGTGCGAGAGGCGTGCCTCGTGACGCAGGTGGTGAACAAGGTACGGCAGCAGCGACCCGCCGCACTCCCTGCCGCGCTGGTGCGCAACGCCCTGGCGGCGCTGCGACCGCGGCTATTTCTGCTGCGCGAGACGCAGGCGTACCAGCTCCGCCCACAGGAATGCAGCTTGCTTCTCTCGCAGCTCTCGCGGTGGGAGGAGGTGCCTGGGGTGACGGTGAGCGCCGATATCGTGGAGCTGCTGTCGCAACGCTTTGGCGAGCAGATGCCGATGGTGACCGCGACGCAGGGGTTGCCGTTCCTGCAGGCGCTGGCACGCATGGAGGAGCGGCAGCGGCGCATCGACCTGCGCAGCGTCGGTGAGGAGAAGGAAAGCGCGTCGGGCGACCACGCAGCTGCGGCGACGGTGGCTTCTGCGCGTCACCGCCGTCGTCGCCACCGTGGCAAGACGGTGCGGTACGCCTACGCCAGTACGGCCCGTGTTGTGGCGCAGTGTGTGCAGCGCGCCGTCGCGCTGGCCTCGGGCGAGGTCGCCGACACGAGCTTCACCACTGTTTTATCAGCATCCGCCCCGGCAACTACCACCACCACCGCCACCACAAACAACGCTACGAAAAGCAACACGGAGGCTTCTCGGTTGTCACCCACCGAGGCCGCGCTGCTGATCAGCGTGCTAGTGCAGCTGTCCTCTCCACAAGTTGAGTTTGTGTTCACAAAGGTGGAGCCCTTGTTAACACACGCCGTAGCTGCTGCGGATGTCGCACCGCGTGTTTCGTGCAGCGCTTCCGCTCCGTCAGCGCTGCAAGGGCGTGTGGTGGTGCACGAGGCGATCGTTCGTTTCCTCGGCTTCATGACGGGTGCACGCACGAGCGAAACACCGCCGAGCTGGGCAGAGCAGCGAGCACAGGCTTTGCTGACGAAGATGGAACGCTCGCTGACGTCTGTCGTGCGCGCCGCACAGCGTCCGAAAGATCTTGTCGTGCTGGCGCCACTGGTGCGTCACCAGCTGCTCGAAAAGCGTCCCCTACAAGGGAGCATCGACGCAGATGAGGATACGAGTGCGCACGCCTCGCACAAGGGCCACCGTGCCTCTTCCACGACGTGGCGCCGCGCAGATCGTCATCTGGCGACGTGCTTTGCGAAGCAGGTGCGCACCCTCGCCGTGGCGTGCAACGGACACGAGCTCAGTACATTGGCCATGGCCATCGCCAATTTCACCTCCGCAGGGGTGCTGCCGGCCGCCGTGTCACGGCAAGCCACGCTGGCCTTGTGGACCAGATGTGGCGACGGACTCGACGCCGCCGCCGCCGCCTCAGCAGAACCCACGGATGGAAACCGTGGTTCGGTACCCCCCACTGCACCCGCCATCCTGTTGACGCTGGAGGATGCCAAGAGGCTTGTGGATGCGTTGCGGTTTGTGCGACCGGCCCTGGAGGCGACCGATCAAGAGCTGCTGCCGCCGACGGTGTTCTTGGAGAGCCTCGCGGCGCTGTGCACAGAGCAGCTGACCGGCACCACCGCAAAGGACGCTGCGACCGCTGACGGAGCTGGCGACGTGCTGCGCGGCACGGCGCGCTCGTACGAGAAGACGCTCGCCGATCTGCGCCGCTGCAGCATGCTGGGGCAATCCGTTGCCGCGTGCTTTGCCGCTTACGCCCCGTCCCTTCCTTCCTCTACGCGCGGGCATGCGGTAGCGCATTCCCTGCCAGCGGATGCCGAGTCACGGCACGAGGCGTGGCACACGGTCGTGGAGGCCTACCTCGAACTGGTGCGCGCGCAGATGGAGAGCTACGCGACGGAGGCGGCTCTGTCCGAATCGTGGTGGGCTGCCGGGGACAGTGACAGCAACAACGACACTGGCAACACCGCCGCGGTGCGTCGCCAGCCTCCGCCGGTCCCTCTGGAGCTCCTGAGCGTGACGGCACGCGTCGCGGCGCAGCTGCAACGACTTGTGCACCGCCACGACAAACCTGCAGCGCGGAGTGCAAACAATGGCGCGGAGGCTGCGGCTGCGGAGGAAACCGGCGACGTTTATGAAGCTGCAGTGGAGGAGCCCAGCGCCGGCGCGTCAGCACTCGTGGAGCCGGAGATGGAGGATAGTGGCACGGAGGTGAGCTTCGACGCGCAAGTGTCGCTCACGTCGATTGACGCGGCGGTGTCGGAGGTGCTTGGGATGCTCGGTGACACGATCGCTCTGCTGTCTAAGCAGCAGCAGCAGCAGCAACACCAACTTGCAGGGAGTGACGGGTCAGAGGCAGCGGAGGATGCAGTTGCTGCTTTTGCGTCATCGACCGACGCGACTAGTGGCGAGTTGGTGTCGACGATGAAGCCGAAACACCTCCTCATGCTGCTCCAAGCCTATGAGACAGCCCGCTACCGGCACCCGGAGATGTTGTACGGCATCTTGCCAGAACTGCGCGGCTGCGCGGATCAGCTGGACCCGCTGGAGCTGTCGCTGCTCATTCGTGCGCTGACGCAGCTTGGGGCGTGGAACAGTCGGCTGCTGCAGGTGCTTGCGGCAGCGGTGGAGGCGAGAATGCAGACCTGCGAGCTGCGCCAGTGTCACACCCTCCTGCGCGGTCTGTGCCGCTCTGGCTGCGTCAGCGTGGACACGTACGTCGAGGTGCGCGGGTCGGCGTACACGGACTGGGCACGCGCGGGCACGCGTCGCGGTGACGCCGCCCAGCAGGAGCCGCTGCAGCGATTGGCGGAGAGTGTGCTGTGGCGGCTGGACGCGCTGGTACGCACGAAAGACGCGTTTCTCCACCTTGCCAAGACGGTTGCAGTGGCAGACCTCGTGCGTGTCGTCGGCGCGCTGCGCTTCTTCCATGTGCCGCCGCCGCCGACGTACGACGCCTTCGTGGTGCTCGCCGTCCGCCAGCTCGTAGCAACGCACGCCACGCTGCCAGCCGCAACAGCGCTGCAGCACGCCATCGCACTTCTCAGCGCGGTCCCGCAGCTTCGTCAGCCGGCACAGCGGCGTGTGTCGTCCAGCACGGTGTGGACAGTGGTGCGAAGGGCTCTCCACGCCACGACGCAGCCGCGCTCCACAATGGCCGGTGGCGGTGCGGCACCGCACGATGAGGAGGAGCTACTGTCTCTGCAGGTGTGCTGGCAGCTGTGGCGCTTGGCCTGCCAGCACAGCCTGCAGTACGGCAGCGACGTGACACGCGTGCTCTTTGACGCACCACCGCGTGGTGATGACGCGGGACGGCAGGCGTCAGTTTTTTCACAGATTCAGGCGCGCCTTGGACGACTTGTCGAGGCCTATGCGTGGGGCACAAGCCCAGCGGAGTCGGACGTTGCGGACAGCCACGCTGCTGCAGGTGCAGGCATGGCAGTCCAACCTTTTCCAGCACTTTCCGCGTCCGGTCAAGCAGCGCTGCGCCGCTACGGGGCACACGCCGCACCTTCTCTCGTGCGGAGTGATCGCGAGGTCGCCGAGTACCTGTGCGCTCCGCTGCTGCTGGCGCGCCGCATCGTTGAGCAGCCGCAGAGAGGGAGTCTCTCTGCCCTGGTCAAAACCCCGCTGTTCACCGCATCCGCGGCGCCTGTCAAGCAGTACGTGCGGCTTGTTGCCTGTCTGTTGCGTGCAGACGCGTGGGATAGCAACTCCATGAACGTAGAGACGCAGTTGCTGCTCCTTACAGCGCTGCAGCAGCTCTGGGAACAGGCAGGTCTGCGCCGTCTGCTGCGCAGCTCCCCCGACGCCTTCACGACGGAGGAGTTGGTGGTGCTTGCAGCTGCCGCAGCGCATCTGCAACTCGCCGGTGACGCAACGGCCTCCGGAGCGTACGGCGACGACGGCGTCGCTGCGCTGCGGCGGCTCGCTGAGGACGCGACGGTGTGGCAGCTTGCCGCCGCGGTGGACGCGTGGACGCTCTTCACGCGTTTTGCCTCTCCGTCAGAAGCACCGCAGCTGCGCTTTCCCGATCTCGGCAGCACCGGCGAGCTGTCTACCGTGCTGGCGAGGAGCGGCGAAGTTGTGGTTGGCGCTTTTCTGCAAGCGCAGACGGCCTCCAGCGCGACTCGACCGCGTCTCATGGCGGAGCTGCTCCGGCTCTTTCAGATCACGGACAATACGTGTTTCTCGCGCTTTGTGAACGCTGGTGACGCTGCTCGGTGGACACAGACGCCTCGTGAGACCCCTGACGCGGCGGCTGAGTTGAGCGACGAGACCCGGTTCAAGCAGCTTTACGTCGAGCTACAAACCTGTGTGCTTGCGTGTCTCGCACCGCGCGCATATCCGTAGTTTGTCAGAGTGGAGAGAGAGAAGGAGAGAGAAAGCGAGAGCGGAGGAGCAGCGCCACCTGCGTTGCGCTTTACTGCACGTCATCCCTACTATTTTTTTGTTCTTTCTTTCTACGAAGAGAGAGAGACCGTTCGTTCTGATTTTTTGCTTCCGTTTTATCATCCTACAGCATCGTTATTTTTCTTCTCCACAGGGACTTAAAACACAAACAAGAATATTACGAATCGCTTTCCAAAATACCTTGAAGAGGCAACATACTATTGCGTACATGCAGCGTACCGTGGTGTCACGAGACATCCGAGGTGGCAACGTAAAGCTTGCGTAGTTGACTCTCTCGAGTTCGCGCCTCTGTGGTTCTTTAACTTCTCTCTCTTTTTTTCTGTGCATCTTCCTCTCTCCCGCCACTGTTGCAGCTACAAAGAAGAGATCACTTCTCTTCGAGTACTCGTACACGTCGTTGAGCATCGAATCCAAGCCTTTTTTTTTGGTTAGCGGGAAAAAGGTTGCTTGCGCCACTCTATCGCAATTGTTTTGTGCCTTCTCGTTCTTTGCGTGGTGTGTGTTTGCTCACCACACTTCCATCACTTTTTTTTCTCTTTTTCCCCGTTGCTTCTTCTACCATTGAACGGTACCAACGCAAACTGCCATGACGTCAAAAGCAAGTGGCTCGGCCACCGGCGAAGAGGCGAGCGTGATGCGGCAGCTGGAGCTGTTGCTTGTCCCTCTGCACCACCGCTTCCGCTACCCACTCCCCATTCCAGCCCATCTCGCCGCCGCAGGGGGTGAAGACGCGGCCATCGCCGCACTTCGCGCTGCGTCGCCGTCGTCGCCGCTCCTGACAAGCAGCAGCGGGGCGGCAGCTGGCGCGGATGGCGGCGCCTCGTCCGCCTCCTCTCCCATCGCAGCCGGCACGGCGGACCTCACGGAGGAGCAGCAGCACGACCGTGTGCGCCGCCTGGCCCTCGGCGTGGTGGCGGCGCAGGTGCCGGACCTGCTGCCCTGGCAGACCCGCGTGCAGGACGGCGCGGTGCAGGCGGAGAACTGCTACCAGGTGCTGCAGCACGTGCGCGGCAACGTCGCAGCGATGCAGCAGGTGACGTCGACGGTGCAGGAGCAGAGCGACCACCTCAGCCACAACGCCTCCGCCATGATGGTGCGCAAGGCGAAGCTGGAGTTGGTGCGCGATGCGTTGGAGCAGAATTTAGCGCACTTTACCCACATCGACGACCTCTGCCGCGAGGCGGGCAACCCGTTCCTCAAAGCCGGCACGGCGCGCTTCTCCACGCTGTTGCAGGACATCGCGAGCGAGATGGAGTTCCTCTCCACCAACACGCAGTACAAGTCGGCGAAGCCGTACGCGATGCGGCTGGCTGTGGCGCAGCAGATGGTGAACGGCACGCTGAAGGAGGCGGTGCGGCAGTCGTTCAAGACGATGGAGTCGCAGACGAAGGCGTCACCGGAGTTTATGGCGGCCACGCACGTGTGGGCAGAGACACCCACCGCTGCCGCGGCAGCTGACCAGAGCAGCGCGACGGCGGACGCCACGACGCCGACGGCAGGCAGCGGGTCAGCCGAGCTTCTCACCACGCAGGCAGGGCAAAAGGGCAGTGGGACGGCGCCGTCGTCTGCGCTGCAGCTGCGCCGCCACGACGTCGCTGGCTCCTTCGCGGACTTCCTCGCGAGCGTCAACGACACCTTCGTCAGCGCCGGCGACAACTACACGTCGCTGCGGCGCATGGCGGAGCTGCGGCACGGCGGCTTCGGCTACGCTGGCGCGGAGGCCTTTGGGGAGGAGATGCTGACCGCCAGCGGCGGCATCGAGGCGGATGGCGGGATGCGCGAGGTGCTCGACGCCTACCGCGACGCCCGCGTTGGCGTGGTGGTGCCGCTGCTGAAGTACTGGCTCACGCTGTGGTACTACCTCGACGTGCAGGAGGCCCGCTCCGAGGCGCTGTCGGCGGCCGAGGCGACGCAGGCACAGCAGCAGCTCGCCGGCGGCGATGACCAGCAGAAGCTGACCGGGGTGGCGGAGGCGCACACACTGCCGCAGCTCGCAGAGCACATCTGCGGACTGCTGCAGCGCTCGCTCGCGGCGGAGTCAGACGTGCTGAGTCGCCTGTGGCTGCGGGACGACATCAGCTCCTACCTGCTGCCGAAGCTCGTCTCGAGCATCGCCGAGGAGGTCTACTACGCCTTCCGCTCCCGCCTGCTGTGCGTCGACGACGTGGGCGAGCTGGCCCGCACGGTGGACAGCATCCAGCGCGTCAGCCTGCGACACGACACGGAGGTGCAAGACTCACAGGTGGTGGCGGACCTGTGGCTGCGCATGATTCAGGACACGCAGGAGCGGCTGGTGTTCCGCACGAGCGTGTACCTGCGGCAGACGGTTGCTCGCTGCACCCCGACCCGTGAGATGGCCGCAGTGTACCTCCGCTGCGGCGCCGGCGCCTACAACGCCAGCGCTGGCGCCGACGCTGCCGCGACGGTGGCGGCGGGGCAGACGAAGATGTTCTACCTTCCCGGCGTTGTCCACGCCCTGCAGCTGCTGCACTGGCTCTACCCCACGCTGGAGTTCTCCGTCTTCTCCGTCTTCGCGGTGGAGGCGGTGCACCACAGCCTGGACCTGGTGCGGCAGCTGGTGAAGCTCATGCGTCAGATGGACAGCAAGGACGCGCTGCGCGACACGAAGGCATACCTCTGCCAGCTGTCGCACCTGCAGCACCTCGAGGCGGAGCTGTCGCACGTGGACGCCAACATCACGGTGGTGGAGCGGCACATCAGCCTGACCAGCCTGGCCAGCCTGCGCAAGGACCGCCTCGCCGTCACGCAGTCGTCGCGGGAGTCGAAGAAGGAGGTGCAGGTGGACCTGCTCAAGTGCAGCGAGCACCTCACGACGGCGATGCTGGCCTACGTGACACAGCCCATGTCGGGGGCGGCGAAGAAGAGCGCGGCGGAGCGGCGGCAGCTGGTGGCGGAGATGAAAGGACGTGCGGCCGGGGTGGAGGGCATGATCACCTTCTACGTCGAGCACGGCGAGACGCGGGGGGACCTGGTGCACATCATCCGCGAGCGCGCGGCGGAGCTGGCGGCGGAGGTGGACGTGCCCATCCAGAGCGTGGCGGCGGCCACGGTGCCAGTGCCGCAAACGGTCACATCACTGGTCAAACAGGAAAGCCCCTCGGCTCCGCCGCCAGCGTCTCCGCTGTCCGTCAGCGAGACGGCCTCCTCCCAGGCCCCATCGCCGGCAGGACCAACGCTGGAGGTGTCCGCGGCGCCATCACCGGGGCCGACTGAGGCAGCGTCGCCGCCATCATCCGTTGGCGCACCTGCACCGCCTACGCAACCGCCACTGCCGCCTCCTCCACCGCCGACTACGTCGACAACAGAGGCGCAGCGGCACTACGCTCGACCTCAAGCAGCACACACGGATGACACGGACCTGATCTGATCTGCGCTTTCCTGTGTCAGTTTGTGTGTGTCTGTGTGTGTCTTTTTTTCCAGATTCCATTGTCTTCTCCACCTCATCAACAAGTCGTATTCGCTGTGACAAGAGAGTTCAAAATTTGTGTTCTTGTTGCGTCGCGTATTGGCTGCGGCCAGGGATGCAAGTTTACTTTCACTTTTCTTTTCCCTTTGAACAAGAAAGAAAGTGCCATTTCCTTTTTTTTATTTGTGCGAGGTGTCAGGCTGCTTTGCGCAGCTGATGACCTGCGTTTGCTGTTTCGTTTTGAATAGAAACGCTCGTAGGCAAATCGAGCAGTTGAGTGCCGCCACCGCTTTCTTCCGCAGACTGTCGTTGCTCCCTCGTTCCACTTTCTGCTCTTTTCCGCACCTTCTCCCTTCTTCTTCACGTACCGCAATGTGCAGTGGAAACGCACGAGAGCCGCACGGTCTCTTCTGTCAAGGAAACAAATATACAAAACTGTTTTCTTTTTTTTCTGTCCCCCTTTTTTTACACTGGATTCTTTTTGCTTTAACAGCTCGCTTGTGCTGTACAGCGCAAAGGCGCGTGAGCGGTTGCTGGAAACTGTCGTTTACACCGTCTGATAGAAAGCTGCAGTATTTTGGAAACAAACCCGCCGTGCGGTTTCAATTCGGTCGAAGCCAAACGCTACTTTTGCTGCATTTTCTGTGCTGCTAGGATTGCTTTTTTCGTCCTCCTTTTTTTTCCCCCGATTGCCACTGCTAATAAATAACCCCCACTATAGTTAAAAAAAAAAGTAACCGGCAGCCGTCATCTTGTCCTTCTCTTTTGTAAACCAAGAAAGAAAAGCAAAAGCGAGGACAATAGATTGCTACCACTGGCTGACACTATCTACACCTTCTTTTCAGGATTGGTTTTTTTTTTCGCGTGCTTTGTTGCTTGTGTTCGCCTGGTGTATTGTCATTTGTTTTTTCTTCTCGTCTTCTTTTTTTTGTTTTGTTTTCACAGAAGTTGCTGCTCGTTTCTGTCGTTGTTGTCACTCAACAAAAAAGGTTGTTGGAACCACCATAGATCTGCTTTTCCTTTGCGTTCTCTTTCACACACACAAAAAAATCGTTTCCTTGTATTTTTTTTTTTCGTCTCTCGTGTGTTGTAAATACACCGTTGACCAAGGCATTCCATAACCAACAGTCGACTCTCTCTCTTTTCACAAACCTCCCCTTATCAACTTCGCGCTTAAATAAAAAGTCCATTCACCAGTTCAGCTAATTCTTCTAATTTTGCTCGCACCAATACCAACAGCAACAAGAATAAAAGAGTGAAGAAGCATTGCCAGTTCTAGAAGTCGACGCAACCGGCATGTTCCACTTCATAACGAATGTCTTTCGAGGTAATTATGGCGACGACGCAAGCAGCGCCAGCAGCAACACTGCAGCTGCTGCGGCGGAGGCAGCGCGTATCGCGCAGCGCAAAGAGGAGGAACGACGCCAACGCTTGCTGGCTGAGCGACGGCGACTGTACACGGAGTTTGTCCACGATGCCGGGCTGGGCAGACGGCTTGCGTCGTACCTGCCTCAGGCGGAGGACATAGCGATGGAGGCGAACACCAGCACCAGCTCCAACACCACCACGTCTACGGCTGCGGCAACAAGTGCTCCCCTCTCCAGTACTACAGCAGCAATGACCGTTGCGCTGCAAGTCGGGCACGCGGACACCACCGCCGCCACCGCTGCAGCCTCGAGCGAGAAGGCGTCGTCCTCCACCAGCAACCCACTCACTTCATCTTGTCACGACGCGAGCGCGGGTGTCGCACACGCAGAACTGGAAGGTGTTCTGTACACTGCACTGACGCCTCTGCTGACGCGTGCGACAACGGTGGTCGCAGGACGCGTTGTGGAGCTTCTTGGCCAACCGGAAACAGAGCAGCTTAACACCGGCACTGCTGATGACAACACAGAACATTCCACGCAAGGCGATGATCGTGCCGTGAACGACTCCACTGCTCAGCACCGCCTGCCTTTTCTGTTCGTATTGCTGCTGCTGCGGCGGTGGCAGTCGTCTCTGCAAGATCTCGCAGCAGACCTTTTCGGTAAAGCAGCGTCGCCGCGGACGCTGAGCACGCTGCGCCGTTTTAGCTGCATCTTGCGCTCTCTTGTCGCCGTTACCGAGGTGCACACGGAGGAGGTGCGCGCGTACCTGGATGAGCTGCGGGCAGCCACGACGCAGTGCGTCGAGGAGTCCCTCCGCTGCTTGCATCTACTGACGCGCGCCTACACGTCGGCCACGTTTTTCGTCGCAGCGGACAACACTGCCGCAGTGATGGTCTCTACCGCCGCCAGCACGACAGCAGCGACAACGACCGGTAGGTCGATGCGTGCGGACGCAGAGTCCGCGTCGTCGCCAAATCCCACGCCTGTCCCGCCGTTTCCACACGCCAACCACGTCGCTACGGAGGTGGTGCAGATTCAGGTGTGGCGTCTGCTTTCGCTGCTCTTGTACTGGATGCACATGCTGCACGGTGCTCCTGTGCCGCACCTGAACGTGGTGAGCGTCTTTCTCTCTACCTCTGCAGCCGCACTCGATCCTGCACAGCATACGAACAGCGAGGCCGCACAGCAGCAGCAGCAGCGGCGACAGCCGCGTGCCCGTGGGATGGACGAGGTCAGTCCACCGCCGGATACGGTAGACGAGATGCACCGCTGCACCGGTCTGAGCAACACGGCGCTGCTCCGCCAAACGTACATCCTGCCTGGTGCGGCATCCGCTGCCCCCACTGCCTGGCTGCTCCCCGCCGTGCTGAAGGACAGCAGCCACAGCACAAGCGCCACGGCAGCGGCTTCCACTGGGGGACTCCCGTCGTCGCGGTCCACCGCTGCGGCGTCTCTCCCTACGGCGCTGATGACGTCCGTCAAGGTGCGCGAGTCGCTGCTGGCGCTGGTGCTGACGGCGTCCAAAGGCGTCATCTCCAATGTCGTGCCCGGCTCGTCGCACTGCCTGGCGGTCTTCAAAAAGCTCCCCTCCGTCGAAGCCGATCACGACCTCGGCTTTGTTGTCGTACAGGCCTGTCGGCTGCTGCACTACGCCTTCGTCACTGGCGCCAGCACCGCTGCACCGCCGTTGCCCACCGCTACCACGGTAGCGGCCATGACCGGCTCGACGGCGTCCACAGCGTCGACGACAACGGCGGAGCAGGTGCGTGCAGCTGTGAGTCCGCTGCTGGGGGCTCTCAGCATCCTCCTCGCGCGCTTCATCGCAGAGGAACACGTGCCGGAAGTCGAAAAAGGTGCGAACGAGAGTCTCGCTAGCGGTGTCTACAGTGAACGCACGCCCGAACACGCCGATCCGTTGTCGCCTCTCGTTAGCGGCCCCGCGGCAAGGAACAGCAGCGGTGGCTACCAAGCTAAGCAAACGGAAAAAATACGCTTCGCCGCAGCGGGTGGAGTGTCCGTCCCTCGGCACCTCCGCCACGTCCGTCTCCTGGGGCAGCTCGGGTGTGGCATTATGCTGCTGACGACGCTCTTCCAGCAAAGCGCGCAGAGCGTGCTGGACACGATGGACCACTCCTTCTTCTTTGACGCCCTCGTGACGACCCTGCAGGCGGCAGGAAAGATCTTCAGCGAGCCTCCGAAGGCAGCCAGCGTTTCCGCAGGCGGGTGTGAAGTGACGGATGGGCTTGACGACGGGGCCGCGCAGGCGTGGTCGCGATGGGTGCTTGCTGTCAACAGCTTCTCCAAGGACGGAGCGGTGCCATGCTCACGTGATACACTCGCTTCCCTCGACACGTTGCTGGGAGCGGCGCTGCTGCGTCCCGTGGATGCTCACCTTGCTGTGCTGGCGGACGAGCCGATCGTGGACGAGTTCCTCCACGCCTACCTCGGCCTACTCGCTGCGAGTCGCCGTTTGCGCGCCGCCCCGACGCGCACCCTCGTCTCGCGTGGTGCGTTAGTGACGAACAACAGCAGCCTGTCGTCCAACCAGAGCGTGCGGCTGGAGACGCGCTCGCTGGACACGCTGGACCAGCTGGAGCAGACGCTGGTGAAGACGTTCCTGACGGCCTACGACGCGGTCGACGCGGTGCCGGACGTAGTACCGGACGCCAACGCGGACACCCTGTGCTTCAACGACAACGCCTCCTTGTCGTGGACCGTCCACACATCCACCGAGGGCGGCGGCGCGGACGGCGAAGACGGCGACGAGGAACTGGAGGAGGCGGAGGGAGAAGAAACGCGAGAGGTGGCGAATACCGGCAGTGCGTCGCCGTTCCCGGCCACATCGTGCTTGTACAACGTGTTGCTGAAACATGCGCTGTGGTGCCTCGAGATGGCGCGCAAGCACCGCCGCGACGCACCGCCGCAAGCGCTGCTTCTCCCGCCGCCAATACGAACGTTCTCCTCGCCCGCGCTGACGGGGTCGGCGAAGCCGTCCGCCATGGCACACCCCTCGGTGCCCGGCGGTCCCCTCTTTACCGTGCTGCCGCCCCCGCTGCTCTCACCGCCGCTCGGACCCACCCGCTCCTTCACCTCCGTATCCTCGGCCGGCCGTCTCAACAGCCCTTTTGCCACACCAGCGCAAGCCGCCGGTGGTGCAGTCGGTGTGGCCGACCTTGCGGGTGTGCAAGACGACCCGTTTCTTCTGTTCCTGGTGCACCACGGCCTCTTTCGCATTCTCCTACACGACGAGCACTACACCGCAGCGTTCATGGCGCACTTGCCCTTGCGACGAGGACGCGGCGCGACGGGAAAGACAGCGCAAGCAGCAAGCGGTCCGGCACTGGGTGCTTCGTGGCAGCGTGCGTACGTGACGCTTCTTCTCCTTTCTCACTGTTTGCAGCTACGCCCCGGCGTTGACCCAGCGACGGTGACGGACCGCCCTGCCTCGGCGAGTGTGGAGCGCAAGGCACCGTCCAGCAACAACACCTCGACCGGCTCGCAGCAAGCTTATCTCGGTGGAAACTCACAAGACGGCGGTGCCGGCGTCCTGACGGCGTGCGAGGAACTGCTGGCTTACGAGACGGTGGAGGCTCTCGTGACAGCTCTGCGTCCGCCGTCATCGTCGTCGCAGGCGGCTGCGTCTTTTGCTGCGGGAAGTAAAGGGGCTACAGGTGCCGATGAGGCTAAGCGGAACACAGCTGCTGCAGCCGCGACATCAGCAGCGGCAGCGGCGTCGCGCTACGGCGCACTGTGGCGCAACTGCCTGCTGGCCCTTTTGACCACCGGTCTTGGCACGACGTTCGGGCTAGAGGAATGCAACGCAAAACTGCCCTTTGACAGCAGTTCCACGCAAGCCGGTCTTCAACCGAGTGGGGCAGGTGTCACGACGACGGTGACCACTGCTGTTGCCTCGACCGTGAGCGAGGCACTGGTGCGGTGCGGGGGTGCGGAGCTCCTTTTGCAGGCGTCCATCACATCCGCCGCCGCCACCGAGGCGTCTGTGGCGCCAGACTTGTCCTTTCGTTGGACCATGTGCGTGCTGCGCGGGCTGGTGAGTGATCCGCGGTCACGGGTACACATGGCGGCCACGGGCGCGAGGCCGTTGCTGCTCGGTGTCCTCTGGCACCCACTCATGCGCCGCGGAGGACAGGAGCTGCTGACGGTGCTGCTGTGTCAGCCCCTCGTCTACTCCCTCTCCATCGCAGATGCGTCGCACGACACACGCGACGCCACCGCAGCCGCAGCCGCAGCCATGTCGCTGAGTTACACAAGCAAGGCGGCGCTGAGTAGCAGCACAAGCAGCACCGCGACGGACACCGGCGGTCTTGCCGCGACTGCCACGCACGCCGTGCCGCGGCACTGCCGCAAGTTATGCGAGGCGCTGTGGCGGGTGCTGAGCGAGTGCGTCAACGGGCCTTTGCCCACGCAGAGCACCGTCGCTGAAACATACGCCGTTGGTGGTAGCACCGCGGCGGGGTCGGCGGCGGGTCTGGCATTTCCCTCCACGGCCACCGCCAGCGATGGCGAGCGGGAGGCGGTGTTACAGGCCGTCCTTGCTGCGCTGGTGGACGCGTTTCGCACGCTCGGCAGCGACACCGCGCACGGCCTCGGCAGTGCGGAGGAGCTGCTGCCACTGCGCACGCTGCAGCGCGGCATCTTCGAGGCCAGCCGGGAGGGCAGCATGCACGTCTACGCGTTGTTGCTCCACCGCCTCGCGCAGTCGTGGACGTCGAGGGTGTCGTCACCGGCGACGACACCGTCATCGGCCGCTTCCTTCGCCCTGCCGCCCCCCGACGCGTTCGGCACGGTGTGCGCGCTCTTCTCCGCCGAGGAAGAAGTACCGACGTCATCTAACACGACGGTGATGGGAGCGGGCAGCGCCGGAGCTGGGCTCGCGGCGTCGTCCGACAACAGCGAAGGCATCTGTACTTCACGCGAGAGTGTCATTCTGATTACCAAAGCGTTGGTCGGCCTCACCAAGGCGAACCCCACGCAGCGGGAGGTGTTGTACCGCAACACGATCAGCGAGGAAGCGTTAGTGGACTGCATCGCCAACGCGTGGACGGCGACGGTGCACCGCACATCCGAAGTCGTCCATGCCGACGACGCGACCTGTGACGAGAGCGCGTTGGTTCGCCTCTGCTCGTACCTCGCTACGAGTCCATCGATGCGTTGGATGCGTTCCTCGACGACGCGGTGCCTGGCGGCTCGACAGACGCTCAACAGCAGCAGCAGCAACGTTGGACGTCTTCATGTGCCTGGTCGCTGCAGAACCCGCTGCTGCTGTCGGCTGTGCTACGGCGCTTCTCCCGCACGTCACTGACGCTGTCCCAGCAGTATGGGCTGCGCCAAGTGCTGCGCACCCTGGCCTACACCGTGGCGTCCTGTCAGACGAGTCTCTACCTGGCCGCCAGCACGAGCCTGCATGAGATGCTGGGCCAGCTGCTGCCCGTCGTCGCGCTGCTGCCGGCGCCGTCGGGGGCTGCTGGCACGCGGCCGAACTGCTCCACCACCACCTCCCCCTCGAACGCCGCCACAGCTCCCTCGACGCGGCTGGACGCGACGCTGGTGCGACTGCTCGTCATGCTGGCGCGGTGCCACATCGACGTGCGGCAGCTAAAGCAGCTCCTGATGCTCATCATCCACTCCCGGCAGCTGCGGGAGCGCCGAGCCCTCGTGCCGCTGGTGGTGCAGCTGCTGAGCGCGGCCGCACAGCCAGCCGCATCGCCGTCGTCGCCGCTGCAGCAGCAACTCCACCAGAACCGCAGCCCGCACCACTTTATGACGCTGCACCGCGGCTGTGGCCCCGCCGGCTTCCGCGCCGCCCTCTCCGAGTTCCCGCTCGATGGCTACTCCGTCTCTCTGTACGTGCGCTGGGAAGGCGAGGTGGCGGACACCGACTCCGCGGCAGCGCCGGACGACGTGCACACAACTGCGGAACCCAGCCCCCTCCCCAGTGTGGACTTTTCTGTTCCGCCAGCGGCAGGGGAGGATCGCCTGCGCAGCCGCGCCGGGTACTGTGCCTGCCTCTTTTCCCTCCGCACAGCCGACCGCATTACCGTGCTGGCGCTCATGGTGGAGCGGCACACGGGTCGGCTCTTCGTGCAGTACCGCAACCTGCAACAGCAGGAGGTGCGCGTCCACGTCGCGGCGGTGCTGCCGTCTCGGGCGTGGTCGCAGGTCATCCTCTCGCACCGCCCCGCCGCCTTCCTGACGAGCGCGGCGGGCGGGCAGCTGCACCTGAGCGTGAACGACTGCGAGACAGTGACGGTGCCGCAGGTCGCCTACCCGCTCATGTCGCGCGGGCACCTCTACGTGGGCTGCCTCGGCCACGAGGTGGACCGCCTCAGCGTGGCGCACGCCCTCTACGGCCAGGTGTCCACCGTGTATTTTTTCCCGTTTGTGCTGCAGGAGCGAGAACGCGAGATTCTGCAGAACGCTGCAAAAGGGTCGGAGCAGGCGGCGTGGACGGCGACGACGTCAAGCCCCGCCGCGACACCGCCGATGCGGCCGACTGGGTTGGCGGGTGGCGCCGCGGCTGCCCTCAGCAGCCGGTGGCCGAGCGGCGGCGGCGGCGGTGGCAGCGGTGGAGGCGGTGGCGGAGTCAGCGGGGCGGAGGCCGGAACGGAGCAGTGGCTCGCCGACCGCGCAACGCTGCGGGTGGACACGCGACTCAGCGACCGTGGACACCTCTACAACCTCGCCGCCGTGCTGCGCGGCCGCGCCGGTCGTGACAGCCGCCTCTTCACCTTCGAGG
Source organism: Crithidia acanthocephali (assembly GCA_000482105.1). Taxonomy (NCBI): domain Eukaryota; phylum Euglenozoa; class Kinetoplastea; order Trypanosomatida; family Trypanosomatidae; genus Crithidia; species Crithidia acanthocephali. The sequence continues at coordinate 12,648 of AUXI01000082.1, read as the reverse complement.
GCACGCTGGTGTGCAGCACGCAGCGGGTGTTGGACTCAATGGGGCTGCTCGGGGCTCTGCCCAGCGTGGTGATGCCTCTCTGCACGCTGCTGGTGAACCCGACGCTGCCCATCTCGTTCCGCTGCCTTGTCGCCGTGGCGCCTCACAGCCGGGAGCCGCCGGAGCTGCCGTCGTGGGCGATGGCGCCGTCGGCGCACACCGGCGAGGCGTACGACCCGGGCACGGTGGACGCGTCGAACGCGGCGATTTTGTGGGCACTGGAACTCATCCCTGCGCTCACCTCCAGCGAGGCGATCCGCAACGAGATGGCCGACTCGGGGCTCTTTGTCTTTCTTGGCCAGATCCTGCAGCTGCTGGGTCCCTCACTGCAGGTTGTGGTGCCCGCTGCGCTGCTGCAGTTGATTGAGTCACTCGCCCCGTTCCCACGCCTCTTCGAGGACGCGCTGACGAACCTCTTCCTCTCGTCGGAGGTCATCCACGCCGCGCCGCGAGCGGTGCAGCTGACGTGGGTGAGCGTGCAGCACTTCTTTCTGCGCGCACACCCGGACGCCCTCTCGTGCCTGCGCTCACTCGGCACATCGATGTTCATCGCGGCGGAGGTGCTGCGCGTGGCGTCCGAGGAGGCGGAGGCGGACAGCAGCGAGGCGGAGCAGTCGTCAGCGCCGCCGCCATCGACGTGCACGCTCCGCGACCTCGAGCACCAGTGGATGTTGTACTTTGAGGCACTCACCGCGCCGCCCGTCACGATCAGCGAGGCCCAGTCACTGCAGTACCTGGTGGAGAACCTCCGCTGGACCTGCGCGAAAGAGTCGGTGCAGCTGCGCATTCTTCGCCGCGTGCGCCACCTCGTCGCCTCGACGGCGTCGCCGTTCTTTGTGCAGCTGCTGGGACGCAAGAACTACGCCGTCGCGCTCATACCATACATCAAGGAGTCTCCAAGCGAGGCGGTGCGCATGGAGGCGCTGCTGCAGTTTCTGTGCATAGTGTTCCGCTCGAAGCGGACGCAGGAGCTGATGAATCCGGTGCTGCTGGCGAGCCGCGACACCGTCGTGCACGTCGCGGAGGAGGTGTCGCTGTCGTGGCTGAAGGACGTCCTGCGACCGTTCCCGGTGAACTTGCCAGTCTACCTTGCGTTGCGCTGCGGGCTGGTGGGGCAGTTCGACGTGTCGGAGCTGCCGACGTCGTACGTGCCGCTGGACGAGTCGCACACGCTGAAGTTTGCCGCGGCACTGCTGCCACTGCTGATGTTGCTGAAAAGCAGCCCCGACGCGAAGCTAAAGGCCTACGTCTTGACAGATCTCGCGGTGCTGCTGAAGAGTGACGCGCAGGCGTGGCGGCGCGTCATCACGGTGCGTGGCTGGTACGTCTCTCTGGCAGGCTTGTTCGCCGGTCCCGTTGTCACGGCGGTACCGTCCGTGCCGCTGTCTCCCAACAAACCCGGAACACCAAGCACAGACAACGGTGCAGGAGAGGAGCCAAGAGCCGTGAGAGCCACCAGCACGTCTTCCGATACTCCGGCAGCGCTGCAGAGCTCCGGACTGCTCTTCACGACGACGTCGATGATCCTGTCCTACACCCTCTTCCAGGCGCTGCTGCACGAGTCGTACGGCGCGTCGGAGCTGGCGCTGGTTGCCGCGTACCTGCGCGAACAACGCCTGCACCGCCTGCTGCACCAGGTCCTGTGCAACGTTGCTGATCGCTACCGCAGCCGCCTGCTGGCGCAGCGCAGCGACCGCCTGAAGTTCAGCACAGGTGGCCATAGCAGCGGTGGAGGCGAGGAGGCCGCGAGCACCGACGCCAGCGGCGGTGCATCGCTCCTGTTTGTGGCGGACGGCAGCCTCAGCAGCGGCGGTGGCAGTGGCAGCATCACGCCACCCAGCGCAGCCGCTGCAGCCGCGCAGTCGTCGACGCCTGCCGCGTTCATCGGTCTGGGCACCCCAACAGCCCTGCTGAACATGTGTTACTTTTTCCGTGTGGTGGAGGTGGTGCTCTTCTACGCCGCAGCATCCGTCAAGCGCGACGCCGCCAACGCTGCCGCTGCGATGTCCACGCCCTTCCCCAGCACCGCATCGCTGACGTCCTCGTCGCCCGCGGAGGGCTTCGTGCTCACCCTGCCGTCGCGTGGTAGCTACACGGAGTGGGAAGAGCTCACGCTGCTCCCTGTGGAGGCAAACGGGGTGGAGCGCACGAGCAGAGGCAGCAGCAGCGCCACGACGACGACCACCACCACCACCGCTACCACCCAAAGCGGGGGCATCAGCATCTCTGCCACGCCGACTACCGTCAAGGCGTCTGCGCGGGTCTTCGGCGACGTCTACTACGCCGGCGAGGACGACGACCCACAGGGCAACGTGCGGCGGGCGATCCTCTGCAACCCCGACGGCCGCTGGCTGCACCTGCCGCTGGCAGCCAAGTGTGCGGAGCTGCTGTGCTGCCACAGCGCACTGCTGCACCTCGGCAGCAACGGCAACACGACCAGCGTCACCTTCGGCGGCGGCAGCGGCGGTGGCGGTGGGGTGGTCGGCGCGGCTGGCAGCTCCGGTGGCCCAGGCGACGCTCTCCTCGCTGCCGTCGTGAGCGCCGCGTCGGGCAGCGTTGGGATGATGGGCGGACCGCACTCCAGCCACCTCGGCAACCCCGTGCTGAAAGGCGGCATGTTGCGGCTGTTTGGGCGACTGCTGCACGTGATGTGTCGCATGACGCTGCGCTTGCCCAGCGCGCTGGAGAGCGTGGTGCACCTCATCGACGGCTTCATCGCACGCGTCGACCGCGGCCAGCGCAGCAGTGGTTTTTTGCTGCTGAAGCGTGCCGTCAACGCGGATGAGGCACACGAGCACTCGCCGCTGGCGGTGAGCATGACGCTGGTGTACGACCTGCACGAGCTGCTGCTGCGCCGCCTGAACGCGGCCGAGCACGGCGGTAGCCCCACTTTTCCAAATGCGAACGCCGCGCTGGTCGACCGCATGAAGTCGCTTGTAGAGATCTTCCGCTCTTCTTTCGAGCAGCTGCCGGCTTTTGCAGGAGCGACAGCGCTGTCGCCGCGTGTGATGAGCCCCGCAGCCGCGCAGGCTTCATCATCGCCCCGTGGCGGACGTGCTGCTGCCTCCTCCTCGTCCTTCTTGGGCGACATGATGGGCGAGGTATACACTGCTGGTGTGCCGACGCTGCAGTGGCTGTGCGACCACCACGCCAACCCGCGCCGCACCGTAGAGGCGTTCGCCGAGGTAGCGTCGCGTGCTGACTACAACGCCTTCCTCGAGCGCTGCCTCATCGCAGTCGAGCGGGAGCAGTCCACGGACAAGTCCCTCGCTGCCGAACTGCTGCAGGAGCAGCGGTTGGTGCTGCGACGCCTGCAAGACCTCTTCTGCGAGAACAGTCTCTCCCGCCGGCTCGTGTACGACAACATCAAGGCGGTGATGCTGTCGTCCGGGTACGCGCGCAAGGACGGCAGCGGGCACGGCGATGGCGATGGCGTGTCCACCAACACCGACGAATCCGCCGACACATCCTTCACCAGCTTCTTCTTGCCCTCTGCAGCGAAGAAGGTGACGGCTGCTGCACGCGCCGCCACGTGGGCTCACTTCACCACCGCGCTCCGTGGCACCGTGTGGAATCTCGAGACCTCTGGCCCACAGCAGCAGCAGCAGCAGCAGCAACAGCACCTTAGCGCCGGCACGAAGTACGTGAAGCTGTCGTCGCAGGAGCAGCAGGCGCTGGTGCACCGCAAGCTCGTCTTTGACCGCGACGGCACGAACTACAACGGGGTGTCGATGGCCTCCTACTCCTGCCCGACGACGCCGGCGAGCGAGAACACGTCGACGAGCAACGCGCGGAGTCTCGCCACGGATACTGCCGCCACCACCGTCGTCGGCGACGACGGCACGGAGCTGGATATCAGCGTCAGCGGCACCGGCAGCTTCAGTCGTGCCTCGCGACTCCGGTTGCGCGGCGGCGAAGCGGTGCTGCTGCAGGTGCCGGAGGACGAGGACGCAGCGGCCGAGGAGGATTTGCTCCGCCTGAGCGCCGAGGAGGAACTGGGCAATCTCACCGCCATCTCGCTGAACGAGCTGTCGAACCGCGACTCACCAGCGCTGGACCAGCTGCGCAAGAGCCCGTCGGCTGCCACGGCGGCGTGCAACCCGACCGTGCAGTCCGTGCTGTCCGTCCCATGCGAGGTGCCGTACATGATGCATTGCTGGAGCGCCAGCTTCACGGTCCGCGGCTCAGAGGTGTTCGTGCTGATCGACGACGACAACACGGCCTACAACCAGGTGGTCAGTGAGGCTGCCAAGCCCTATCTCCTGCGGCCCCGCACCTTCAGCTTCCACCTGAGCCACGTGACGCAGATCGCACCGGGGCGGCGCTTCCGTATGCGGCGCACCGCGCTGGAGGTGTGGACGCGGGATCGACGCAGCTACTTCATCAACTTCGCCGACGCGGCGACGATGAACGCCGCGCTGCAGGCGCTGCGGGCGGGCGGTGCACCGCGCTACCCTTTCGTGGCCACGTCCTTCTTGCGGAGTGCGACGGGGGCGGTGACGGCGACGCTGCCGGCGCTCATTCGCCACGCCGCCGGTGGTGTCGGCAGCCGCCACACGGTGTACGTGCTGCAGGAGAACCCGCGGCGGGAGCCGATGCGGCTGCGCGCGATGGCGCTGTGGCGCAACCGCCTCCTCTCCAACTTTGACTACCTGCTCGTGCTGAACCTGCTGGCGGGGCGGACGCTGAACGACATGACGCAGTACCCCGTCTTCCCGTGGGTCCTGTCCGACTACACAAGCAGCGAGCTCGATCTGACGAACCCGGCGACGTTCCGCGACTTGTCACTCCCGATGGGGGCGTGCGGCAGTGAGGAGCGCCGCGCAGTGGTGCGGGAGCGCTACACGGAGATGAAGGACCTCGGCGACGTGCCGTCGCACTACTTCACCCACTACAGCTCCCCCGCCGTCACGCTCTACTTCCTCATCCGCCTGCCGCCCTTCACGACGCTGTCCATCCTCCTGCAAGGCGGCCACTTCGACCACGCTGACCGCATGTTCCACTCCATGCAGGCGAGCTTCAAGGCGGTCACGACGAGCACGCAGGATGTACGGGAGCTGATCCCGGAGCTCTTCTACCTGCCGGAGCTGTGCCTGAACGCCAATCACGTCGACTTTGGCCGCCGGCAGGACCGCACCCCGATGGACGACCTCCACCTGCCTCCGTGGGCTCACAACGACCCCTATACGTTCACCTACCGCATGCGCGAAGCACTGGAGAGCCCCTACGCGTCGGCCCACCTGCACGAGTGGATCGACCTCATCTTCGGCTACAAGCAGCGCGGCAAGGACGCAATCGACGCGCTGAACGTCTTCAACTGGCACTCGTACGAGGAGCTGGACAAGAACCGCGAAGCCGGCACTGTGGACCACCAGCTGCTCATCGACTCTCTCGACAACATTGGCCAGACACCGATTCAGCTCTTCCGTCAGCCGCACCAGTCGCGGCCGGTGCTGGAGTGGGCCGACCCACTGCTCCTGCCGACCAGCGTGAAGGTGCTGCCGCTGCGGTGGGGCTGCGTGCGGGTGGCAAAGGTGGTGGTGCTGGCCACCGACAAGGTGCTCGTCATCACAGGCAACGGCGGGGCCGCCTCGCTGCGCATGCACTTGAACTTGATTCGTCAATCCGGCACCGCACTCGGTGCCGTCACCACCGCAGCTGCATCGCCATCGGTGGCATCTGCATCTGCAGGGTCAGCGACGACGGCAGCAGCAGCAACAGCGGCGACCACCTTCCTTTCCGCCGGGCCGCACGGCTCTGATGGTGGCGGCGGCCGATCACCGGAGCTGCAGCGCGGACCGTCACGGTCGCCAGAGCGGGTGTTTCGACCCGCGCACTCCGGCCAGGCGCTGCTGCTGGCACCGGGAGGGATGACGAGCCTTGGCCGCGCCTCCCTCGGCGGTGGCGCCGATACCGGCAGCTTCGACGTCAGCGAGGAGTACGAGCGCCGCATCGCGGCGATCCCGGCGGGAGTCATCCCGAACAACTCCCCCTACGCCGACGGCTCCTCCACCGCCTCCAGCGTCGCGCTGCTCTGCTACGACAGCGAAGTGTTCTTGGTGCTCGGCGGCCTGTACGACAACTCCGTCGTCATCCGCTGCCTCTCCGGGGCTGCCGGCGATGTCCGCCTGCGCGCCCATCACGGCCGCGTGATGTTCGTGGTGCGCACCGGGGACAGCCGCTACCTCGTGACGGGTGCCGAGGACACCACCTTCGCCGTGTGGGCTTGCCAGCTGCGGCCCGATCGGCAGCAGCTGGAGGTGGAGCTGCTCTTCACCATCTACGGCCACGAGGACCTGCCCTCCGCGGCGGACGTGAGCAGCACACTTGACGTCGTCGCCACGGCGTCGCTGGATGGCGTGCTGATGCTGCACTCGCTGAGCACCGGCAGCCTCGACCGCGTCATCCGGCACCCACACAGCGCGCCGATCCACCGCGTGCTGGTGCAGACTAACTGCTACGTGCCGAACGTCGTCTTCCTCTCGAACCAGGACGGCTGCGTGCACCAGTACAGCGTGAACGGTGCCTTGCTGCGCACTTTCACCCCGCCGGGTCGCGTGACGGCGTGGGCAGTGACGCCGAGTCAGTACTTTTTGCTGGCCTGTCAGCCCCACCCGTGCGGGCACCAAAGCATCGCAGCGACCGCAACCAAGAAGCGAGGCTCGCGTAGCGCACTGGACAAGAGCGGCGAGGCAGCCGCATCCGCAGCATCCACGCCGCCGACGCGTCCGCCGGCTGCCACGGGACCGTGCATTCTGTACGTGCACTCCTTTTTTCTGGAGGTGGTCAAGACGGTGCCGACGCCGGCTGACCACGTAGTGTCGAGCCTGTCGGCGCACCCGTCATACCCGCAGGTCGTCGTGGCTGGCACGGAGAACGGCCGACTGCTGCTGCTGCGATCGGTCACCGGTTAACATAGTCTCTTCGCTACTACTACCGGAGCGCGAAAGGTGTACTTTCAAGGGTTGTGTTCTTGCTTGTTCTCCTCTCTCTCTCTCTCTTTCAGTTCGCACTTGCCGTGTACAACAACAAAACAAACAACGACACACAAAACAGATTACCCCCAGAAAAAGCCGATCGGTGTCCGCTCCCGGTACACGTTTTGTATGGAGGCACGTAGGTGTGGAACACCCCTTTGAACTGCGACGCAATCGGTATAGCCACGGTCTGTGTGTGTGTGTCTGTGTGTGCTGGCCAGTGGAAGACCTAATAGTGCTCAGATGGATGCGCGAAAGAAGACCTCTCTCATAAACCGGAAGCTACACTCTTTTCCTGCTTGAACTTCTTTTTTTTCTTCCTTTCGTCCTCCGTCTCGCGCATTTTTTTTTTTTCGTCTCAGGCTCTCTCACACCAACTCTTGGAAGAGAAACCAGTACACCCTGACGATCACATTCACGTTTGCTTTCGTTTGGTTGAGTCGTCAGCACCACACATACATACACACGTACGGACATACGGTGCAGCTCGCATGTCGCAGCACTCCGCCTCCACCGAGTCGCTAGATTCCTCCCAGCAGTTGGAGCGCGGCCGACAGGCGAAGTCCACCGAGTCGCCATCGCCGCCCACCGAGGACGAGGTGACCCACACGGACAACGTGCGGCGGGAGAGCAGCAACGCAGCCGGCAACGACGGCATTGCCCATGACCACCTCCATCACGGTCTCCACCAGCGGGTGCCGTCGAAGCCCGGCACCACCGGCGGCGCCGCGCCGCTGCTGTGGCGCAAGGTGCTCTACGAGAAGCAGCCCTTCGAAGACAACTACGTCGACCCGCACCAGTTCCTCGAGGAGCTGAGTCAGAACAAGGATATCAAAGATTACCAGTACGCCAACGTGGTGAACAACACGCTCGCCATCACGCAGGAGATCTCCGTGGTGGTGCTGTTCTGCCACGCCTTCATGGGCGTCTTCACCGGCTCCATCGGCGCGCACACGCTGATCGGGATCGACGTGCTCAGTCTGGTGGCGGCGCTTGTCTGCTTCGTCATCTACCACTGTCATCAAGACGCGCAGCACGAACTCGACGAGCGACCGGCCAGCCCGAGCACGCGTGGCCCGCAGCCGCCCGCGCCGCCGTCGCGGTGGCTCTTCCACTCCTGGGTCTTTGGCCGACAGGTGCTGAGCTTGGTGACGATGCTGTCGCTGCTGAGCCCCATCTTGAGCACGCTCACCGTCACCTACAGCGACGACACGATTGTGGCGCTGACGGTGCTGACCATGTCGTTGCATGTGATACTGACTGACTACAGCTACCTCAACGCATACACGCAGCGCTTCGAGCCAAACCTCTCGGTAAACATGGCCATCTGCTGCGTGACACTCATGGCCTCGCGCATCGCTAGCCCGCTGGCGAGCGGCGCGCTGATCTGCTTTGGCATCGTGTGCTTTTCCCTCTCCCCCATCGTGCGCCACCTCATCAAGCACAACTCGTTCACCGTGCACGTCGCCGTTACGTGCGGCCTCGTGGGCCTCGCCGTCGGCTGCCTCACGCAGATCCCCATTCTCGCCATCTTTTTTATTGTAACGGTGCTGATGATCTCTTTTGGCATTCCGTGGCTATTTGTCAGGATGCACAGCAGTGTCAAGACGCAGATCAACGGCCCGTGGGATGAGGCGAAGCCGACGAACAGCGCCGCAGCGGCGGAGTGGGCCAACTCGGGCTTCTTGGCGTGAGAATGCGTTTGTGTGAGCGGTGCAGGGGCAGACGAGCAGCAGTCGTCTGCTCTTTAGGCTGCGCGCATGTCGGAACTTGCTTGCTTGCTTTTTTAAAAACCGTTTCTTGGTTTTGCTTACTTTGTTGTTGTTGCTTGTTTCTCTTTTTTTTTTCCTCTTCGCGCGCGCAGGTATGCTGCAGTGGCGTATGAGCACGTGGACGTTGTCACCACAATCATGGCCACACTTGACTCTTACAAGAAAAGAAAAGAGAAAGAAAGAATGCCTACACTGCAAAGAATGGACGTACCTGATTCTCACATCCAAAAACAACAGTAGTAGAAAGGAAAAAAAGAACCTCCAACTGATTGAGGTCCACGAGCAGCGCTCGTCTCTTGCTTCCTATGCTGAGTGGTCAACCGTTCGGCTGATGACGCCGTAGCATTCGTGTCGCGGCGCGTGTTCATTGTTGTTTGCAAAACCTTTTGATTTGCATTTCATTCTGCACTACTCCCCTCCCCCTCTCCTTCTTGTTCTCTTTGCGCTCTCTACACCCTACTCAAACAACCACCGTGCAGTCCGTAGTTCATTTCTTACGTAACTAGCTCTTTTCTGTTCGCATTCGTGACTCAGTTTTACTGCAGCTCACACCCTATTATTATTACTGCACTCTGTGTTGATCACTCTGTGTTGATTTCTCTCGTTTCATCTCCTACGAGATTCAACCTAGACCACTTTCATTTTTTCTTTTTCTTCTCAAATAGGTTTTAAGCAGGTTTTTTTTTGGGTTAATTTAAGCTTCTTTTTTTTCCTTTGTTTCTGCGTTCTTTTCTGTCCGGTCACTGCCCCATTTCTGACCCGCAAAAAGAAACGGCTCAGTAAGACCTTTTTTTTTGTGTGACGTATCACCAGACGTACAAACACACACACACACACGGCAGAGAGACAATCATGCCGTCAAACGGTGACCTGAGCTTCCACGCACCTGCGGCCGGCCTCATCGGGGCTGATGCCGCAGGCGCGGGCAACAACGGCATGTTCTCCCGCTTGCACCTCGTCGGCAACCCCGACTGGATGTCCTCCTTCTCCAGCAGCCAGCAGGTGGCTGCAGCCCGGCCTGTGCTGGCCCCGCCGGCTCCCGTTGCCTCCGCCCCTCGCGCGCTCGCAGCCCCCGCCGCCATCGACGCCCCCGCACCGGCCGCGAAGGGTTTCTTCAGCATGTTCTACCGTGCCCCGGCTGCCGCGGCGGAGGTGTCGAGTGTGAGCCGTGCCACTGTCGGTGCAGGTGCACCAGCGCACATGCCCGCTCCACCGAAGGCCCTCGACGCACTCGACTCGCCGCCGCAGCGGGCCCTGCCGGTCGACGCCCATCTCTCACTGGAGCACTTCTCCAAGTCCGGCGTCGTCGAGGCGTCGATGCCGGCGGTGCGCCGTGAGCCGCCGCGTCCGCTCGCGCTCGGCAGCGACACGTGGAACGCCCTCAGCAGCGTGCCGCCGCTGCCTGCGAAGGTGGCGGCGTCCTCAACGGGGAGGCACGTGCTGTCCCCGCCTGCCGCGATCGACGGCGTGGCGAGTCGTGCGCCGAAGCCGCTGTGGAGCGACCTGCCCTTCACGTCGCGCTTCCGCAGCAGTGCACCGACGCTGGACGCCTTCCGCAACGTTGCCCCGCCGGCGGCGCTCACCAGCAGCCCAGTGGAGGCGGCGCTGCTGACGGCGTCGACCACCCCGGTGCCGCCGAAGCCCGTCACGACGAGTCCGCTGCGCGACACGGCCAGCAGCCTCGCGCCGGTCAAAACGCAGCGCCGCGAGGTGAAGTCTCACCCACTCGTGCCGGTCGGCGAGGACGCGCTGCCGGTGTCGCCGCTGCTGCAGTCGGCGCAGACGCCAGTCGTGCAGTCACTGGCAAAGGCGGACGCGACGCCGGTGGCCGCGCCGGCCCCTGCCACGGAGGCGGTGGTGGACGTTGCCGCCCCGCTGCACCGCGACGGCGCCATCTCACCGGTGTTGGGCGACTTCGTCAAGTCCATCGTCGAGCCAGCAGCACAGCAGGAGCAGCGGGAGGAGGCCCTCGCCGCGGCCAACGTGCGCAACTTCCTCAGCACCCTCTTCAGCCGTGACGAGGACACTGGCGCAGCGACGGCGAACAAGGCGGATGCCTTCAACGCCCTCGAGCTGGCCATCAACCGCAGCGGCACCAGCGTGCAGCCCAAGACGACACAGCCGCTCGCATACAGCACCTTCGCCAGCAGCCCGCTCTTTATGGACAACAACGACGAGGACAGCGAGGAAGGACTGGAGCGGCTGCGCCGTGTCGTGTCAATCGTGATGCAGTCTGCCAAGACGCACGAGGGCGGCAGCTCGCAGCCGTCCAGCCAGACGCAGCGCCGCAACGCGGGTGCCACCGCCGCAGCGTCGCCGTCGTCGGGCAAGTACACAGAGTTCTCCGCCACCTACCACACCGCGAACAACAGCAGCAACAGCAACAACACGAACATCAGCGAGAACGATTGGATGCAGTACGCGCGCTTTTGAGCGGAAACCAGCAAACAGCTGCGTGTCGTATCCTTTCTTCTTTACAGTCCTTCAGTTTGCTTCTGAGTGAATTCGATCGACCGTGTGTGCAAGGCGGCAACACACACACAAAAAAAAAAGCGCGACCTCTCTTTGCTCCTCTGCTACCTCTCGTTGTCGTTGTGCGTGTGCAGCTCAGCTGATTGTGTGGTAGCGGCGGCGGCAAGATAATACGTCGTCGCACTCTCCGGCTTTGTCGCACCACACACATACACATGCAGATACGACCAAGAGAGAGAGAGGGAGAGAGGGAGGCGAGCCTTTCACCGCTCTTTGCTTCCGTGAACGCGAGCTTCGTTACGCAAAACGCTGCTGCCGACACACGCGGGCATGTGTGCCTTTAAAAAGAACACAACAGCGTTTTCTGTTCTTTTTGCGTCCTTCATCTTTTTTTTTTCGATTTCTGTCGACTCATGTATGTACAAAGGATTGTCATTGCGAGCGTCGAGCTCACACGCTGACTCGACCTGTTTTGCTCCGCCAGTCATTTGCCTTGCCCTTTTGTTTGCTGTTCTTTTCTTGCTGAAATCGATGCCTTTGCCTTTCTTCTTTGTTATTAACGATTCAACTTCTCTTTTTTCAGAGGATCAACTTTTTTTTTTTTGGTTTCTTTTCCTGTTTTTGTTTTCCTTCCGACTGCTAGCACAAGCCACGACTACGCAAGTCTTGTTAGTTTTTTTTTCTTCTTACTACGCCTTTTTTTTTTCAAGCCATCACGATCAAAAACAACAATAGCGGAAACTCTTCTACTCCTCTGAGAGCTTTTTTTCTCCGTGCGTTGTCAGATTATCCACACGGGGGTTTCACTTTATTATTATTATTATTGTTATTGTGATCTCTCAAACCAACTGTTCTTTCTTTGGTTCGTTCCTTCCTACGTGCAGCTTTCTCTTTTGATTCGTCTCCTTTCTTTCTAGTACGTATCGTAGTATGCAGAAAAGTAGCACAGGAAGAGGAAACAATTAAACAAACCGACAAGGGTTCGATGATGCAATCGAAAGAAGAACCTACGGAAACACGCTTTCCTTTTTTTCCCCTCTTACAGCACAACACGCTTCAGCGCAACAACAGGAAACTGTGCCGTCATAGGTAGCTGGGCAACAAATTGTGCTTGTAGGCAACTTGATCCTTCAAAGAGACACAACTATTATTATTAGACAGCTCTTTGAATGGTCGTGAGGATAGGTTTTTTTTCCCTTTCGCTGTGAAACCGTTACCTGATGAAGTCACATTCTTAGTCGGCGTGCGCATCTGCGTCGAAACGCGAAAGACACTACCTGAAAGCTGTGTTTCTCCACTATTTTTTTTAAATCTCTCACGTTTGAGCTAGCAAAAAAGACCTGCTGTTTTCATTCGTTTTGTTTGCCCTTCATAATTACCACAAGTAT
>AUXI01000081.1:0-50772 GCA_000482105.1 Crithidia acanthocephali | reverse complement strand
AGGCTGCCGAGGAGCAGGCTCGCTTGGAGCGAGAGGCTGAGGAACAGCGCCTTGCCCAGGAGGCTGCCGAGGAGCAGGCTCGCTTGGAGCGAGAGGCTGAGGAGCAACGCCTTGCCCAGGAGGCTGCTGAGGAACAGGCTCGCTTGGAGCGAGAGGCTGAGGAGCAACGCCTTGCTCAGGAAGCTGCCGAGGAGCAGCGTCTTGCCCAGGCTGCTCTTGATGCAGAGGCGGCTCGTCTTGCAAGCGAGGCGGCGGAGGAAAACGCACGTCTCACTCGTGAGGCGGAGGAGGCCGAGCAGAAGCGTGTGTTGGCCGAAGCGGCGGAGGAGGAGGCGATGAAGGCTGAAATCGCACGTGCCGCCGCCGCCAGTGTGGCGAACGCCACGGCCTTCCGTGAGGAGGAGCGACGACGTGCTGCCGCAGCGGAGGCAGTGCGGGACGCCGTCGCTGCCATCGAGGCGGACGAGATGAGCGCACGGGCGAAGCTCTCGCGCGCGGCGCAGGAGGTCTCCAGCACGTTGCTGGGCCAGATGATCATGGGTGCCCAGATGGTGGAGATGAACGCCGCGGCGGCTGCTGCTCACCAGCCTGCCAGCCTCGGTGCACCGCGTATGGCCGCGGGTGGCTCTAACGACGGCTGGGGGGATGACGGAGACGACGACGGCTTCGAGGAAGTCGACATGACCCCTGCACCGTTGCACCGTCCTCTGACCACGGCAGGTGCCTCGGGTGCCGCCTGGGGTGCCAGTGGCAGCATCAGCAGTGCTGGCGCGACGCCGCTCTCTGCGTCGGGTGCGGCAGCTGTGGGTGCTGGGCGGACGCCGATGGCGCTCGCACGCGACCCGCTCAGCGCGCACAAGAAAAAGACACCGCCGAGTACCCCGCTGGCAAATCGCACGATGCCTGGTAGTGGTGGTGGCGGTGTGATGGGAGGAACTGCCGCGGCCACTCCCACACCGGTGCGTCGGCCGGGTGGGATGAGCCTGCGCAAGAAGTCGCCGCCGGTGCGGGCTGCGCCGACCAGTGCGCCGATGACCAGCGGCATCGGCAGCAGCGGCAGCGGCAGCGGCATGGGTGGGTTCGGCAGCGGGTCACCCATGTCAGGTGCTCGCCCCGGTGCAACTCCGGGCTCGTTTGGTGCTTCGTCTGGTGTGAAGTCGCTGCACCCCAGCACCTTCTCCTCGCCCTCCACGGCCACGAAGGTGCCAGGACATCAGGTGAAGATGGACGATGACGATAAGTGGGATGACGACTGGTAGCGAACAAGAGACGGAGGAAGGTGGAGCGAAGAACAGAGGAAACGGCCACTTACGGCAAGAGAGAGAGAGCGAGAGAGCGAGAGTGATAGAAGCGGACGCAGACAGCTGTCACGTTGATTTTCTACTGTTTTTCCCTCCGTCTGCTACGCAGCACACAAAAGGAGCGAAAAGTTTTTTGCTTGCGCGGCGTAAGTCTTGTAGGTAGGAGCGTCTAAAGTGGGGCGATCGGTCTTCCTTCCTTTTTCCTTTTTCCCCATGGTCTTGCATTCCGTTGTTGTTGCTTTCACTGTACTGTGCTTACCTGTAAAAATTCCCGTTGCTGTTATGAACCGTTGTTTCTTTTCTTCCTTGCAGTTTTTGAAACAGAGACGATCGTGGCGCTTGTGCTGCACCATTCAAAAGGAAAAGAAAAGCTCAAGTCACCGGGCTTTACCGCTACAAAACAGCTCATCCTCATTTCTGTTGCCTATGAAAGGGTGTTCTGTCAAAAGGCAATCAAAGCAATTACACCCTTGGCGTCTTGCGTGCAAGATGAACCTGCAAAAAGCCTCGAGAAAGTAAAAAAAAACCTTTACTGTTTGGTTTCTCAGAAAGCTCTCGTGGTGTTTTTTCTGATGACGGAAGTGAAAGGCAGAGGCACTTTAAAGCAAAGCGCTATCAGCTCCACGTCAGCTAATGTGATAGCAATGTATCCAGCTTCTTCCTTCTCCTTTCTTATTTAACTCATGGATTCATCTTCTGTACCACATACCCCTTTTTTTTTTGTTTTTTGGCGCCGTGCTTTGACCACAAATACGAAAGCTATAGCCACTGCCTTCAACTCTACCATCACTAACAGTACAACTACCCATATAAATAATTGAGCTCTCCTTTTCTCTTTTTTATTTTTCAGCAGTGTGTGAGATAGTTGTTGAGGAGAAATCGCCGAGTCAAAGAGGCATCGATCTCTCCTGTGTCACCTCTGCAGCTTACGCGGATCCTGTGTACACGAAAAAAGGGTGCAGGCGCAGTCAACTCGGGTGTTGCATCGCCTTTGCTCTGGCTTCTAAAAAAAACTTTTTTGTTGTTGTTTTCTGATTGTATGTCTATTGTGGTCATCGCGACTGTGCTGACACTTCTTATTGGTCTTTTTTTACCTACGCGTACGTTAAGAAAATGTCCACTGAAGAGCAGCCGACCACGCACGTGGCGGCGCCGCAGCCGACAGGGCCGGCGGAGGGAAGCGAAGCGCCGGCCACCGAAAAGGCGACAACACCCAACGCGCCGCCGTCCAGCTCGGCTGTGAAGAACAAAGCGAACTCCTACTACTACTGGCACGGGCACGAGAAGGAGCGAGCGAAGCTGGGGGACGTGGCGCCGATGCCCACGCCGCACCTCGTGTCGAAGGACGACGTGGCCACGGTGACCGTGCCGGCGGTGCCGGTGGTCTCCGTTTCGAAGTGCAGCTGGTGCGATGGGGAGAAGTTCGTCACCGTGTACGTGGAAACGGCCCCGCCGGCCAGCGGGGAGACGCTCGAGGATGCCTCGATCGCGGCCACCTTCACGCGCAACACCTTCACGCTGTCCTTTGCCACAACAGATGGGTCTGGCAAGCGTCGCACGAAGCAGATGGTGACGCGGCTGTCAAAGCGCATCGACGCGGAGCGGAGCTCGACGAAGGTGAAGCCGAAGACGCAGGAGATTCTGGTGAAGCTGGCGAAGAAGGTGCCGAGCGTGTGGATCGACTTGGAGGGCAACGCCAGTGATCGCGATTCCGCAGACGACGAGCCGCTCGAACCAGCGAAGGCGGAGGCGGACGACGAGTAGTCAAAGCGGGATGAAGTTCGAATGCGCAGTGCGACGACAGTAGAGGGACATCGAAAGAGAGAGAAAGAGAGAGAGAGAGAGGGAGGGGGGAGGGGAAAGAAGACTATTTGAGAGAGAAGAATCAAGCTTCATGCTGCAAGAACAATACTCGAACCGCCACGACGGCTTTTCTGTGTTGTTCCGCGCCTTCGTATTTCTTTCTTTTTTCTAAGCGTTTCTTTATCGATTCTCTTTTACTCTTGTTGCCACTGCCAGCATTATTATTTCCTTTTCGATGCTGGAGTGCGTTGGCAGAGGTGGCTGAGCGGGAGATGGTGGCACGTGATGGCTCTGTGTGTGCTCTTCCTCATGTCGCCACGACGCGACGACTGCACGAATGAGCTCGTAGAACATCATTAGCTTGACCGAGGACACGCACAGGAGAAGCAACGTTTTACGTCAGCGAAGCGGTGCACTGCACCTTTGCGCAAGATGGCTTTTAGCGCTCTGCTGTCGGTGACGAGGTTAGCTGCTTTTTTTTTGTTCTTGCTTTCTGTCTGTTTGTTTCCAACGAAAGGCTTTGGTGCGTGCTTTGCGTCCAGCTCCCTTTTACCCAGCACACCGGCACACACACACACACACACACTTACCACATCTGGTGCATGTAAAATCAAACACACATACAGCAACAACGACAAAAAAAACCCGACTCTCTCGTTCGGTTTCTGATGGTCTCGATGCAATCAGAGCAAGGTGCAATTTCTGTTGGTGCTACTGCAGCGGCTTTTCAAAATGAAGATGTATTCTTTTTTCTTTCGTGCATGGTCAGCGCAAAACTGTCGCCGCCACAGGATTGCACGGAATGTGCTCTTCTCGATACTACTGAAAGACACGCACAATGCGCTCTACGCTTCAAAATCGATAAGCTGCTTTCTTTTCCACTTCTTTCTTTTCTCTCTCCGTTTTCTTGGTTATCAACACAAACTCTATGTTGCATGTGATTGCAATGATTGTCCCCTTCTGATCTTCTTACAATGATGCATGGTAGTCACACGCCACATATTTCTCATACTCACCTCACCTCCTCCAGTCATCTTCACTCTCCTTCTACTCTGCTCGGGCTAATCCTCACCTCACTCACCCCCATCTCCATCTCACAAAACTCAACAAATACATATATATTTTATTTTATACGCCTAAAGGAACCCGATCAAGCAATCCAAATCAGTTAACGTGTCCCCACCCCCAAAAAACGCAACGCAACGCATCAAGACACATCAAAAAGAGGCTTTGTATGAAAGTATCTACGCTGTGCGATACGACAACAAGTTAAAAGGTAAAATTGTAGAAGCGCTTGCATACCCTTGACGAACCGATCGCTTTCGGTTCTCATTTGTACGTGAGCTTTGCCTTCCTTTTTTCTTCCTTTTTCTTCCCCTTCTCTGTTCTCCACCCGTCAGCTTTACTGTTCGAGGCTGCATAACTTTTTTCTTCTCGTTTTCTCTTTTCACTTTCTCTTTCTTTCTTTCCTTTTCCCTCTTGAGCACGAGATAGAAACTGTCACCAACAACTCAGTTTTTTTGCTGCGACAGCACTATCTACCTTGGTTTTCTACCTTTTGTATTTTTTTTTGTTCGCTTTTTACTCACTGCTCCAAACGGTAATTCACCTACCCGTTTCATTTTTTTTTAAATAGAAGACAAACTAAGAAAGGGAAAAACATCTAATTTATATATAAAAAAAGAACTCTCAAGAAAAGTGTACTGTTTTAGAAAAGGAAAACGAAAAAAGAGAAAGACTGTACGCGATTCACTTGTTCAAAGAAAGGTCCACGCACGTGCGGAATACACTTTAGACAAAAATCAATCGGGTAGCGTATCTGTCAACATTTTTTTTCTCGAAACGTTTTTTTTGTTTTTCCTTCTCTTTTCACTTTTCACGTTTTCATCCTCGTAAAACAAACGACTACTGCTTTCTTCTGACTAAAAAGGAAAACTGAAAAGGTTGCTACTAAAAAAAGAAAAAAGAAATATAACACAATCTCCGTTTTCTGAAGAAGTCGTAGTGGGTTTTCCTCTTTCCTTTTACGTGTATACAGTTGTAGTGGAGCGTCTTCTTGTCCCTCTTTTGTGTTGTTGTGTTTTCGCTCTCTTCTTAGTTCCTATTTACCACTCCTTTGAGCTTTTGTGTTCATTTGTGCGTATTCAAGAAAAGCAGAAAAACCTATTTTTCTTCCCTTTTTATACTGGCAACACCAACGATCTTCCTCGATTTGCTTTTCTTTTTTTCTTCTACTGCTTTACGACGCTTGTACACCACACTCCCGCGCTTTCTCTCGCGTTTCGTTCATTTCCTTTTTTTTTAACTGAACGGCATTCTCTTACAGCAGAGCTCAGCGTTAACTGTGCCAAGAGGAATAGAGATAAAAAAAGAGAAAAGAGAACAAAAAACTCACAGAGAACCGAATTCATATTTCTGTGATTATTGGCGCAGACGTTTTCTTTCTTGTTCACTCTTTCTCACTCTTTTTTTTCCCCCTCCTCCTTCAGCCCACTCAACGTTCTGCTCATTTTTTTTCCTCCCTTTTTGAAGCAAAGAGATTCGATAGGATTGCTGTGATTGCAAGTACAGTCAGTGAAAAGGTGAAGAATACAAGAGGAAGCGTATCCGAAGGCTTGCCTAGCTGTCAGACAAACAGCTCTCCTTTTTGTACTGCATTCCCACTTCTTTTTTTTTTTCTGTTGGAGGCTTCTAGCCAAAGAGAGGCTCGAAAACATTTTTGACGGCCAAAGACGTAGACCAAGAACGCGCTCTTTCTCGAAGGCTCGGCATTCTATTGCTCGCGTTGAAGCCACAACAGATTCTTCAAGCCGTCGATATTAACAGATTAACCGTTGTTTTTCTTGTTTCATTGAGCTCC
The DNA here is from genome assembly GCA_000482105.1 of Crithidia acanthocephali. NCBI lineage: Eukaryota > Euglenozoa > Kinetoplastea > Trypanosomatida > Trypanosomatidae > Crithidia > Crithidia acanthocephali. The sequence continues at coordinate 44,808 of AUXI01000081.1, read as the reverse complement.
GTTTGCTCTTCCACTGCCAGAACCTCGTTCTTGAACTCTTTTTCTTTCTTCTCTGATTTTAAAATTGCTTACTGGTATATAATTAGCACAATTCTACTTTTCTTTCTTATCACGCTCCGGTTGACGAATCAAGTCGTTTTCTTGTTTCCTGCCAAGTCAAATCCTACTGCACACATCCTGACGCAAGAATTTACAAATAATAATACAATTGGCAAATCGTATTACTTCGTTTTCCTTTGCTCTGGCTTTTCATACTTTTGAGCACGTAGTTTGCTTCCTGGCCCTTCTCTAAAAATTGCTTCTTTTTCAAAGGAATACTGTCCTTGCATTGAGTCCAGCAACACGGAATCAAACAAGTAGTTTAAACTCAATTGTTTTTGTTTCGCTATCTCGCTCGCATACCTTATCTGAAAAAAAGCAGTTGTTTGTCAGAGAAGACCAGCAGCCGTGCGCATCAGTTGTGCATCCTCTTGTACATCGAGTAAGCTCCTTTTCTTTTTCCTCCGTCCACTCTCAACTAGTATAATAAAACTCTGCCACTGCTTTTTTTTTTTTGTAAGTATACATATATATATATATATATCTCGGTAAAAACTCTTTTTCTTTCCAAAAAAGTAGGCGACGTTTTCTTTTCTTTTTTTGTCTGTGTACCAAGAACTCTTTTTTTTTGTTTCGCTTGTCCGTTCCCCACACTCCGACCAAAGTGTGCTTCTCTATCATTTCCCTTTCCTGTAGGAATTCAGAAAGCGCAAGTTTGCATTGGACGGTACTGTTACTTTTGATCGTTGCTTGTTGCAAAACAAGCACACAAGACTACTTGAGTAAGATCCAGCTCAAGTCAAGCCAAAACAGAAGTGTTACAGCGCTGCACTTGCAGAAAAGCAGCTTTCTGAAGGGACTGTAGGTAAAAAGAAAGACGATAGAAGGAGTTTTTGTTCAACGCGTTAACTCTTTTTTTTCTCACGCTTGCAAACGAACGGAAAACCTTTGTTTTGTTACTATTGTTTATATCCACATTTAGTGGATTCGACTGCTTTCATTGGCTTTTCTTGATTCTTCGGTCCAGCATTTCAGCAACACACCTTGCGGCCAAATACGTGCGTCTCGTTTTCTTGACAAAAGTGCGTTGTTTCTTTTCAAGGTATCCACCGCCTTTGTTATTCCTGCATACTTCTACTAGAAGTGCAACTGACCACACGACAGACCACTTGGTAGCTACTCCACTAATTCTCTTCAACTGAACTGTGTGATTTCATTCATTTTTTTTTCTATTTTGCACAGGTGCCTCAACTGTCGAAGGCCGTGTCCTGACAATCGAAAGCACTTTTTTCTCCATACGTTTTCAAACCGCAAGTATCTGTGCTAAAAACTCTTTTGAAGCCGGGATTTCAGCAATTCTCGCTCTTCATTTATCTGGAGTAGTGTTCAAGTTGTTTTCCCCCCTCTCCACTCTCTTGACGTTGTCACTCCATTCGTTCTTACGTTAAAATTGAATCGCATAGCATCACACAACGAAGTCGTAGCAAGTCTCTCCTCTTTCTTTCTCTCTTGTTGCAGCCACCTTTTTCTTTTTTTTTCTTCTGTTGGTCTTATCGTGCATCTTTGTGTTCTCCTTCTGAAATATTGCTTTGGGGAATACAAGCGCACAATTTTTTTTTATTTGGCCACTCCGCTTTCTGTTGAACCTGACTTGTTTTCCTTGCGTTTTCTTTTTTCTTCTTTCCACTTTCTTACGACCTTCAACGTGTTTCAGACTTCTTTGTTTACTTCCTCTCTCCCTTTTTTTTTACCTTTTTCTTCCACCTCAGATGGCCTCTCTCTCTGCTTCTGCCAATACTCTGTCGACCATCAACGCCGAGAGCGAAGTCGCCTCCTGTGCGACGCACATCTCACTGCCGGCCGACCTCGACCGCAACACGCAGACCGCGCCGTCCTCTGAGATGGGCGATCAGCTCTCACTCGACCCGTCGCTCAACGACAGTTCATGCTCCACCGCGATGCCGGAGTGCAGCAGCACGCAGTGCAACACGCCCGTCTACGCCACCGCCGGCGCGACCACCACGCTGCCCTCGCTGCGGCAGGTGGCGTCGATGGCGGGCGGCTGGGGCGTGCACGTCCCACGCATCTACCAACGCGCAGCCGAGGATGCGGATCTGCGGGCTCGCATCGCCGCCAACGTGAAGCACGTCTTCCACGTCCTCACCGGCTTCGATGTGGACGAAATCATCGACCTCCTCTTTGTGAAGGAGACCTGGTTCTCCGCGGAGGTCGTCATCCACGCCCTCTGCCTCGTTAACCGTCTCGCCTTCCGCTTCCCCGACTGGTGCGAGCACGCCATCGAGTCCGACACCGATGCCCCCAGCATCACCGACTCGCCTCTCCGCGTCGATGGTGCGGTCTCGGCAGGGCTGCCGCACGTCTGCAGCAGCACCTCCAGCGACTACAGTCACCACGACAACACCGACGCCCTGTCGGAGACCTCCCTCGACTTCATGGGCCGCTCGCTGGCCCGCAGCCGCAGCGGCAGCACCAGCAGCCTCGGCGAGGTGTTCACCCGCTCCACTAGCCCGCGGTGCATGGTGGCCCTCCTCCTCCTGTCCAGCAAGTTTCATGGCGACATCGTCTACAACACGTCGTCGCTGTCGAGCGCGGTGAACAAATTTCGTGAGGAACAAATTAAGGCGCTGGCAGAGGCGCCGAGCTCCATCACGGTCGGCCCGCGCCGCAAGCCGCTCTTGCGCCTCCTCCCCGCCACGCTTGGGCAGTGCGAGAAGCGCCTTTTTCGCGACCTCGGCTGCTCTGTTTTTGTGCATAAGGATGAGTTCCAGTGTTGTGAGGCGCTCGTGCTGTCAGGTGTGTAAGAGAGCAACTCCGGTGCAGACCAATAGCTGTTTTTTTCTGGCGCTCCCTGACGTGCGTTCGACCCTGTTGCTAGCGAAAACAGGAAGTTTGGCTACATCACTAAGAGCAGCAGCGAATGCTACTTCTTTCATCGAATAAAAAGAAAACTGTCTGATTCATTAAAAGTCGTATCCTTTTTTTTTCATCACCTGTTTTTTTAAATCTTTTTTTTTCGCGTATTGCGCAGTTTTCTCTTTTTTTTTCTCTGCGCTTGATTTTGGTTCTTTAACTTGCACTTCACTTGTCTTCACGTTGAGACCAAGTGCGGAGTTTGGTGGCTTTACCTCTTCGGTACTGTTTTTTCTCCTCTCAAAGCGCTAATTTGGCTTTCATCTCTGTGTCTTTTTTTCTTTTCTTGCCACTTCATTCACGTACAAGTGCTGATGCAGATCGCGATGCTGCGCTCTATTCGTTCCTCATCGTGTATCGCTATGACGTTTGTTGTGAATGCACTGTATGTATCTCCTGCTGAGTGAAATTCTTTTTCGTTTGCTTGTTTCCCTTCCTCGTTTCCTTTTTCCTTGCACTTCTTCTTTTCGTTGTCACTGTTGTCTTCGAATCGGAGAGCAACACCATTGCGTTTGGCATCGATTAAAAAAAGGGTACGAAAAAGTGTATTGTTTGCCAACAACAAGAACAACTGCATCAAAAGAGATCCGCCTTGACGTCTACTTGAATGTTTTCTTGTTTGTTGTTGTTGCTGCTGTTGTTAAAACAGCTTCCTTGCTCAACTTTACCGAACGCTGGCAGTGACACTTCTTTTCGTTTCCAAAAAAAAAAAAGGCTTGATTAAACTCGCTCAGTTAGCATTTTTCATTTTCTTCAGTGTGTCTTCTCAAATGCCTCTGCCGCGGTGCCATTTTGTGCCCACTTCATTATAGCATACTGCGTTTTCCAAAGTGACCCAATTAAGCGTCTACGTGATGTGTGTTGTGAAAAAAGGGGGCAGCGGCAGCTTTAGACTGAGGCTGATCTGACAACATCTGCGGAAGAGATGTGCTTTTGAAATGTTGCCTGACGGCAAATGGACAAAAACTCACTGATCAGCAGTCAAAAACAGCTTTTTTTTATGACAAAAAGAGTCCTTCAATTCTATTGTATTAAGCTAGACACTTTACCTATAATACCCATTGAGTACTTCTAAAGCTGCTTCCTTTCTTTTTTAAAGGTGAGCTCTTTTTTCCTTCTTTTTCTTTTACTGTCTCTATGGCTCCCTTGACTTTGGCTCTCTTTAACATTGATAACGAGCAGCGAACGCATTCTCTTTTTCTTTTTATTTAGTTTCTCTTTTTTTTTCTTTCTGATTTCTCTGCCAAGGGAATGTGTTCAACGCTTCTTCTTCTCTTTCCTTTTAGCCTCTTTTTTTTCCCTTTTTCGTGTGTTTGTTTGTTTTCATGATCTATGGTTTTTCATCTCCCTTCGTGCGACACTCGAACACTGTAACAGATGTCTGTTCGCTAGGTGCCAACTATTCTTTTTTAATTTTTTTTGGCTTGTATAGCTGATGTTGGTTTCTTTCTTCTTTATACTTATTTGGCGTTGTCTGTGAGCGGTGTGCTCCTTCTTTGCGTATCTCTATCCCACATTTTTTTTCTTCTCCTAGGCAGCAGTGCGCTTCTTGTCTTCTGTTTGCGCTACGCACTCCTCCGTTTTCACAGCTGCACATCAAGTGGGTGGAGAGGAAGTGATAGACGAGCACATCGTTTTGCAGATCCTCGTCGCCGCAAAAAAAAAAAATGAAGCTTGTTTTGCTTCCCTTTTATTCTCTTCTTTCCTGTGCGGTAGTGGTGCTTTTCAGTTTAGGATTCCAGCTGGGTTCTCTTCTGGCAACATAGCTGGATTCCCCTGTCTTTGTTTTCTCATTGCTAGGAGATCTTTTTTCCTTGTTTTCTCTTCCCGGGCACACGAAATCTGCACCACACTACAAAATAAACTAAAAAACCAATATTACCTATATTTTAATGTATGTCAGCGCACGTCTTGAAAAAGAGCTTTTTTTTTCTAGCGCGACTGTCTCTACGTATATCTTAACAAGCTGAGTGCAGTGTTTGCGCTTTGCATCTACTGGAACACGAATAATGTCTTTTGCAACCACAACTGCTATTTGTGTCTACGCTCGTGTCTCCCGTTCTTTTTCTATGTTTTCCCTTTCTCAGTGGAGGCCTGTTACACTGAATGTGTGTGAGAAAGGACTATGTCTTTCGCTTCTCCTTGCCCTTTTTGTTTGTTTTCACTTCTTACATGATTTTTTTCTTTTTGTGTACGATGTAGTAGACGGTGGGGGAAAAAGCAATTCGACTTTTCCCCCTTCGTTATTCTACTTTTCTCTGCAGCACGAGTATGCGCACTTGATCGAGTTTTCTTCCTCTCTCTCTGCTCTTCGTGTCTCTACGCTTTACCTCCCTTTTTGGACGGAGCAGATGCCATCTCATGGCATGAAATACCATGTGTCTGAGAAACGCTTTTTTGGTTTAATCTTAGCGGTGCTCTCTTTCTCACGTGAGTGCGCCGTTGGACTTCAGCTTTTCTCAGTACTGACCACTATTATTTTTTTCTTTTTTTTTTAAAGTGCAGGAACCTTTCCGTTGTGCTTCCATGTTTCTTTTTTCGAAGCCGAAAATGCCAATGAGTTGATGACGTTCATCTTAAAAAAAAAAGAAGAAAAGAAAAACTCTGGTCCACTAACATAAAAATAATGAGTATTTCAGGACACCATCTTTCTTCTGAGTTGATTGCAGCCTTTTGAAGCGGGTCCTCAACTTCCTTTTTTCCTTTTTCGCTTCTTTGACTGCTCAAGCTCCACAAGTGCTTTGTCTGATTCCCATTTCTCGTTGTTTGTATGCACGTGGTGTTACACAAACACTGAACGGCACTGCGCAAAAGGGAAAGTAAAAAGCGCGAGCTTTTACTCGTTTGTTTTGTTGTTGTTGTTCTCTTTCCCTCGTTTCATAGTTGAGTGCTTAAGGTTTTCGTGGGAGAGAAGAAAAACAAATACAACTTCTGGATCTCGAATACCCTACAACACTCGAGTGTGCCACATCGAATAGAATTGAGAACGCTAAAAAACGAACGGGCTCTTTTTCTTTACCCTACAGTTTCGCTAAAGAGACGAGTTTCATCTTCAAAATAGACAGTCTCTTTTCTGGAAAAAAAAATTTTCTTAAGTTTCTGTATTGGGAGACGTTTTATTCTGAGCCCTTTTTTTTCTTATTGTGGCCATAGCGCTTTCATTTCAAGTAAACAACCTCTTGTTTGCGTTCTTCCGTGAACGTTGTAGTGCGCTTTTGCAATCACTTGGACGCTTTCCTTTCTATTGCAATTGTGTGTGCGCTGCCGAAAAGAGATGTCGACTCCCTTTTTTCCCCCTCCTCGGGCAGCGCACAGCAATGGCTTGCGCTTTACTGTAGAGACGTGAGTGTCGCCATCTTTTTCTCTCCTTGCGTTTGATCTCTTTATCGCCGTTTCTTGCTTTTTTTTTTTGCGAGAGATCCAATGTGCTGGAGGGAGAAAGTAGAGAAGGTAACGAGACCAGTAGTGGCTGCACTCAACACCAATAGCGCATTGTCTCTTCGGTGTTGCACTCAGTGCTCCCTCCTCTTTCGCCTTCGAGTTCTGTTTTTGCGTTCCAAGCAAGTGCACATATCCAACACTGGGGAAAGAAAGAAAGGATGAAAGAAAAAAGCAGGATGGCAACACTAGTCGGCGTTGTACCGACGCAGTATCCCATGGCTCCCATCGCTCTCCTTATCACATCAAAATAAAAACAACAAAAAAACGTTTGTTTGGTTTTTATCAGTACCTCTGTTCTCTTTTTCCTTCTGCTCCTTTCAGCAGCTTACTTAATCTTTTTCCTTTTTATAGTATTTTTTTTTAAAGATGTTTTTTTTTTGTTTGCTCTATGTGTTTGTGCAACGTTGCTTAACGTGCACTTATGTACTTGTTTCATGTTTTTCCTTTTGTTGTTGTTCCATCCACCTTCCCCCACGTTAAGTGTTTAAGTCATTTTCTCGTTATTTATTAAGTTTGTCTCCTCTGTTGCTCCCATGAATGCATCATAACACACGATTTGTGTTTCTTTCTATCTTTTCCACCAGTTTGATCTCTTCGTTTATTCCATAAACAAGGTTTAATACGAATACTACTTAACTTCCGCTTCGACGGTATACTGTAAAGAAAGAAAAAAAGGCAATGCCAGGTTGCTGCGCTCTTTAAAAGCGTCACTGCAGGGACGCCAGCCGAGGAAAAGGGCCATGTCCAGAAAAAAAAAGACGGAGACGGAGACAGAGAAGGGCTAGCAGAACCTTCCGAAGTCACGGCTTTATTGAAAGAGCCGCATGGCAATAGCCAAACTCATCTGCTCTCGTGCTCGAGTACGTCATCACAACCCCTTCACGGCGCTGTCGTGTGCAAGTGCACGCGTACCCTGCCAGAAGCAAAGTCTCTCAGTGATTTCTTTGCAACGCGCAAGTACTGCAAAGAACCTTTGTAGTTGTGATTTGCAAGTGGTCAGCACGGGGTAAAAAAAAATGGATAGAGAATGCGTTCTCTTGACCGAGCTTCTGCTGGAACTCCTCCAGCTTTTTGGATCATATCTTTCACTTCTCTCTTTTCAAACCTCGCTTTTCTCTTCTTCTCTTCTCTCTCTTCTCCTTCTTTTCTTTTTAGTAGTGCGATTTGCACATCTCAGCTCTCCTATTTAGGCATACACGGGTTTTTCTGTAGAACATCAAACACAAACGGATCGAGACCACCTCCGCACAAAGCAGAAGAGCACATCCTCAAAAGACCCGACTCCGTGTAGGTGGCACTTCAACGTTGCAGGCATTTACTCTTCAGAAAGAAAATGAGGAAGTGAGGAGTATCTATATCTATTTAGACTGCCTTCCGCTTTCAACGTTTCTTTTTTCTTGTTGTTGTCGTGCTGCTCCTCTTTGTTTGGTGATTAAGTTCTCCCGTTTCTCCTTTTTTTCTAAGCAAAAACGTTTCTTAGTGTGTTTAGTAATATTGTACTTGTTTTTACGTTTGATTGACGTGAACAACAAGGTCTTCGCCTTCTCTTTGTTCTTTCGACCGTGGTCAAGTATCTTTTTTTTTTCGTGCTCCGCGCTCATCGCGCCTCTGTTCTCTTCTTTTTTTTTTAATTGAAAAGGATACCACCGTTGTTGTTGCTTTCCCCTCACTGCCATGCAGCACTACAACTGCAGCTTTACAGCAACGTGTGTTGTTCGCCAGAGACTGCTACGCGTCGCACCAGCAGCGCAGCCGCACCGAGACGCCGCTGTGCACCTTCGCGTAGCCAAACGCACGTACACGGCTATTCCGCTGAGCCGTGTCTTCACACGTCGCGGTGCTCTCCCGCTGCTATTCGGCAATCAATCCGCGACTCACCGTAGCAGTTTCCCTGCATCACCGAGCGCGACGTGGACGGAGCCGGCGCCAGCATCAGCCACCGCAGCGACGGCCACCACAGGTGGTCCTCTTTCCGCTGCTGCTGACGCGAAGGACGGTGCTGCGCCACCGCACACACAACAGAAGCCGCCGTACCACTTCTTGCAGTGCCGCACCGCGTCCCGTGCGTCGACGCTCGTGCACACGACCCGCACAGCAGCAGCCCATCCAGCAACGAGAAGTGCCCCGGCGATGGCCGCCACCACCGCGCACGAGGCAGCGCTGCGCGTGTGCGAGTCAGTGCAGCCGGCACCCCGCATGGCCTGCGTGCGCGTCCCACGGCTGCTCATCTTCGGTGGCGACGTGGTGTCCGTGACGGCACTCGAAGCGCTCCACGCTCGCATGCGGTGCGTCGTGCGGGATGCTCTGCGCTGCTCTCGGCGGAGTGACGGCGCTCGTGCGCGGCGTGGGAGCCCTGCCTCGCCCCATCACGTGCGGGAGGATGCACCGGAAGAGGCGGAGATGGGGGAGCTGGAGAAGGCGGAGGAAGACGCTGCAGTGGACGCGTTTGTGCGCGAGCACATCACGGTGGTGTGCCCTGCATTGCCGAGAGGCCTGACGCCGGAGGCGGCGGCGAAGAAGTTCACTCGGCAGTACCCCGTGGCGCGGTACTGCGTGGACCACGGCTTGCCCATCGTCCCGGTAGATCACCCAAAGTCCCTCACTCGCAGTGCTTTGCTGAAGGAGATGTTGAGCACCGTGCAGCCAGTCGCTGCATCCGGATTGAAGGGAACTTTGGTGGAGAACACAACGGCAGTTGCAGCAGCGGCATCCTCCTCTGCGGAGGCCCGCCGAACTCACAAAACCGTGTCTGTCACCGCCCACCTGCCCTCGCGCGTCTTCTCGGCATCGCAGCTGGTGCGCAAGACCGCCTCCGCGCCACGTGGACCAGCGGAGGCGGTCGTGAAAGGTGAGACGACCACTCCACATGATGCAGGGCCGACGGAAGAAGAAGAGGAACCGGCGCTGCATACGTGGGCCGCGCAGGGTCGGCCGCTGGCCGACTACGACCTCGCCGTCGTGGTGTCCTTCCGCTACTTCCTTCCACAGAAGCTGCTACGCGTGCTGCCGCCAGTCATCAACATGCACCCTTCGCTGCTCCCTCGTTACCGCGGCGCCAGCCCGATCTTCAGCGCGCTGCGCCACAACGAGCCCGTCGGCGGGGTGAGTATCATTCAAATGAAGCCGGAGCAGACCGCCATGGACTCCGGCAGCATTTTGTGGCAATGCGAGGTGCCCATGACACCTGACATGGACATCCGCCTGTACTTCCCACTGGTCACACAGATTGGCGCAGCGGGGCTGTGCGACTTGATCTTTGGAGAGGCACCGTCGCCAAACCGGTCCGCGGCGGCCGCAGCGACTGCCTTTGCATCGATGCACAGGGAGGCAGCCGTGACGACGGCGAAGGCTGCGTTGACGCTACACGAGTGGCCCTCCATGCACGGCATCAACACGCACAGTACCGCCGTCGCCGCCGCCGCAGTAGCAATAGAAGAGACGCCGCACAGCGGTGACGCGACGGCTGGCGGGCCAGCGGTGTCGCACACGAACGGAGGCAGCAACGGTCACTGCGATAGTGCGGCTATTCCGCCTTGGGTGGCGGTACGCCGCAGCAGTCTCATGCCCCTCGTCCACCGCGCCGCTGGACACACAAGCCTGCCCTCACCCCAACAAGACCGAGAGCGTCTGGCACCGTACGTGGACCGACCTGAACTCTCCGTCTTCTCCTCTATCATCACGGCACACACACATGCGCCGAAAACGGCAGATCGCGGCCAACAAGATGAAAAGACCGCCGCAACTGTTGCCGCAGCAAACGCCACGGAAGCCGCCACATGCAGCAAGCCTTGTCTTGTCAAAGGGAATGAAAATGATGGCGGCGCTAGTGCGCGGCAGTGCCACCACTGGATGACTCTGTGCCGCAGTTCCACCCTCATCACGCCGGAGGCGGTGTACGAAGCCAGCAAGGCCCACCGCGCGCTTTTCTTCCAAAACCTGGAGAGTGCCTCGGCAGCCTCCGGTGCTGGACTCAGCGGCGGAAAGCGCAAGAACACCCCACACAACAAGAAACAAGTCTCCCCCGCCGCTGCGGCGGAGCTGGAGATCAGCACGGCGATGAAGTGCGCCGAGGTGTTCCCCAAGTCGGTTCTCAGCTCGCACTGTGATTGGCCGGACAGCTTCACCTACAGCTGGAAGTTTGCGCAGCTGCAGGAGTACCAAACCTTTGCTCACTTCACCGAGGACCCTTTCCACGCGCCGCTGCTGCCAAAGGACGCGGCGGTGCTGCGGTTCAGCGCCTTCACCGCACTGGAGGCGTTCGGCGTGTGGCGGGCCTTCGTCGGTGGCGACTACTTCCAACCCTCGCTGAACGCGACGCTGGATAAAGGAAGCACTCCGGTGCGCAACCAGCTGGTGCACCGCGGCGTGCGTCGTCTGCTGCGAGAGCGGGCAAAGGAGCAGAAGAAAAAGAACTCGACGCAGTCACAGCAACGACAGCAGCAAGTGCCGGGCAACACGTCCAACAGTGGAGCTGGTGCTGCTGCGGCCCCATCCTCCTCCGCACCTGCCACGGTGGCCACCGGCGAGGAGAGTCCAACACCGGTCGGCATCGTCGTTGGCAAACACGTTGAGCTCGACGTTTTCAACCCAGCGGGGCTGCAGCTGCTGACGGAGGCAGAGCACCTGCTGCGCACCCCGTGCACCTTCACGCAGGTGACGAACCCGACGCTGGTCCCGCCGTGCGTGCAGGCGGAGCTGGCGGAGGTGGAGCGCGGCGGTGACCGCTGCTGTGGCACGCGTCCCGCAGCCCCGCTGTCGGGTCGCCGCGTCCGCTTCTACCGCGCACCACCGGCCCTCTTTCGCTCGCTGCTCCACCACCCACGCGGCGCCACTGCAGTGAGCAGCGACGACGCCAAGGCCGAAGACGAAGGGGCTGAGTGGACCTGTGTGCAGAGCAATACGGTATGGGGCAACAAGACGACAGCTCGTGGGTGCTGTGGCCAGTGGAGTTCTGGGAGCGCCGCAAGCACGACGCAGGACGCTGGAGATAGCGGCGAGCCGCGACAGAAGAAGCAACCGGAGCACCACCGTGGGAAGAGAGGAGCCCAGCAGCTGCAGCCACCGCCGCCGCAACAACCGGACGAGCCAGCGGAGGACGAGGAGGCGCCGGAGGATTACGTGCCGGACGTCATTCACGCTGCGCCGCCGACGGAGCATCGCTGGCACATCCCGCCCGGCACCGGCTACTTTCCCGAGTCCGACGAAAGCTACGGCGCGATCAAGTGCAGTGATGGTTGGTTTCTGTGGAAGGAGGCGCACATGAAGTGGTCCAACAAGGCGCAGCCGGCGGTGTTGATCCGCAAAGGCTTGGCCATGAAGACGGGTGTGCTGTATGTGGGGCTGTTTTCTGAGTATTCGTAGTAGCAGCAAGTCGTCTTGCCTTCATTTTTTTTTATATTCGCGTCGCTGTCGTCGTTATGTTTTTTTTTTACTTTTGCCTGCATTGACTTTTGTCATGGCAAGATGGAACATAGGGTAGTGGCAATTGTTTTTCTTTTTTTTTCTTTTTCTGTTGACCGTTACTTTTCACTCTTTCTCTCTCTCTTCACACAAGGAGCGGCTTGTTCACGAGCCGATCGTTTCCTTTCTCACACGTTTCTTTTATTTTCACACTTTTTGTTTTTTTCACACGCATCAAAAATAAAACATGTAAAAGTCTGAGCCAAAGTAGAATGCCTATGTGCCGAGCACGTTGATAGACTGGTATTGCGCGCGGTGTCCGATCTCTCCAGGGAAAATGATGCTTTGGGTGTTTTCATCGGAATGCGGTCAGCAGTTGTGATCGTCATCGAAGCTGTGCCGAATGCTGGCTTTTTTCATGGAGGTTCGATGCCACGTTCATTCTACCGTACGTCGTAGACCATACTAAAGCTCTCCTTTTTCTTCCACAAACGTTTTTTCACGAACCTTGTTCTCCCTCCCCCTTGCGGCGTACACGCGGTGCACGTTCACACACACACACATACACACACCAATCGCAGCCAAAAGCAAATACAAGGATTTTATTATATTTACCATGGGCATTAAAGGCCGCCGAAAAAAGCTGCGCGAGCGGGAGGCGTTGGCGCGGCAGCAGCAAGCGGAGGCTGCAGAAAACGGCTACAGCAGCGACGATGACGACGACGACGATGATGAAATCGTGACGATGGGCGACGGCCCTTTCCAGCCACCAGTGGATGCGATGGGGCGGCTCAAGATGAAAAAAAGTGACTTCTTTCGCATGCAGGACATGGAGGTGCTGGAGCAGATGCAGGAGGAGCACCAGACACGGCGGCAGCAGACGCAGACGGGGGCGGTGGTGGCAGGCGGGGCTGGTCGCAAGCGCAGTCGCCACGGCCGTCAGAGCAGCCGCGGCGGTGGTGAGTCGGTGGAGGATGTGGCGGAGGCCATCGAGCAGGACTACCTAGGCCACGACTACGACCACGCTGATTTGTTTGGCATTCACAGCAGCAGTAAAGCGAAGGGCGGCGATGCGGCTAAGCAGGCGTCATCGTCATCGTCCTTGTCGTCCGCGGTGCTGCAGTGCACGAGGGGGAAGCGAGCGCGACATGGTGAGGATAGTGTCCGTGTTAGTAGCGGTGTTGCAGTGAACAAGGACAGCAAGAAGACAAAAGCAGCGTCGTCAGCAGACAAGCGGTCGGATCTTGTGGAGGCGGGCGAGGAGGCGAATGAGTTGATGGAGCAGCGCCGCCACGCTGCCCACGGTGCCCTCTTCAACCACCCGTTGATCGGACTCGACGCGGTGGTGGTGGATGCGCTGCAGCGCGAGGGTTTCCATCGCATGACCCGCATTCAGGAGCGCAGCATCCCCTACGCACTGGAAGGCTACGATCTACTCGGTCAGGCACGCACCGGCTCCGGTAAGACGCTCGCCTTCTGCGTTCCGCTGCTGCACATGGCGAAGGATACGGTGAAGAAGTTTCCCAACGCGACAGTGGGCCTTATGCTCGCCCCGACCAAGGAGCTCTGTGTGCAGACCCACACGATTCTCTCCACGCTGTGCAAGCACATCGCCGCGGTGCCAGCAGCGCAGGGTGGCGCCACCTTCCACGTACAACTCATCACCGGTGGCACGAAGGTCACGGAGGAGCGGCGGCGGCTGACCAGCGGTGTGTCTTCCATCGTCGTGGGCACTCCTGGCCGCATCCACGATCACGTGTTGCACTGCAAAGGGTGGGATCTGTCTCGGCTGCGCCTGCTGGTGCTTGACGAGGCGGATCGTATGCTTGCCGACGGCTTCCAGCGCGACTTGGACGCCGTCATCGCCCGCATCCCGAAGGGGCGGCAGACGTTTCTCTTTTCCGCGACGAACTCCAAGTCGGTGCGGGAGCTGGCACGGCTGTCGCTCTCGCGGCTGCCCCTCTTCATCAGCACCGCTGGCACCGCCCCCGCGGCGGTCGACACAAGCGAAGAAGGGGCGGAGGCACGCACGGGTGGTAGTCGCATGCAACCGCAGATGGCACCGTACCGCACCTTCAACGACCCGGAAGAAGACGCGGAAGATAGTGACGCGGAGGGTGACACTGCCGGGGGCCACCACACCGAGGAGGGCGAAGAGGGCAGTGACGCCGGTGACGACCAGCAGTCGTCCTCCGACCGCTACAGCGACGGTGCCGAAGGCGAGGATGCCGCCATCCCCTCCACGCTGCGCCAGTTTGGCCACATTGTGCCCTCGCAGGATCGTCTCCGTGCGCTCTACGCCTTTGTGAAGCAGGTGGCCCGCCACGCCAAGGCGATGGTCTTCTGCTCCACCGTCGCCAGCGCCACCTTCCACTGCCAGATGATGGGCTCCGTCGGCTTCCATGACGACGTGATGATGCTGCACGGCCACATGAAGCACCGCCAGCGTGTGCAGGCCTTCCAGCTCTTTACGGAGTGGCGAACCGGCGTGCTGTTCTGCACCGACGTGGCGGCACGTGGCCTCGACATCCCACATGTGTCGTGGATTCTGCAGTACGACCCCCCGCTGGACCCGACGGAGTACATCCACCGTATTGGGCGTACCGCGCGTGCAGGCAACGTTGGTAACTCACTGCTCTTCCTGACGCCGGAGGAGGCCCCGTTCCTGCGCTACCTCGCGAATTTCGGCATTCACATGGAGAAGTACCCGATGCCGGAGAAGCTGCCGCGCATTCAGGAGAAGCTGGAGCACGTGCTGCAGCTGGACGAGGTAGTGGCGAAGAGCGCCGTCACGGCGTTCCGCGCGCACGTCGGTGCCTACCAAAGCCACATCCTGAAGGAGACCTTTGACGTCCACAAGCTCGACTTGGAGGAGCTGTTGAAGGCGTTTGCGCTGACGGCGGTGCCACACGTGACGCTGCCCCGCAACACGGAGGAGGAGAAGCGCAAGGAGTACATCAAGGGGAAGCTGAAATCTCTGAACCGGCGCCGGCTGGATGCGCTGCGGCACTACGAGATACACAAGACACGCACGCAGTGGGAGGACGGCAACTTTGTCGGTGTGAGGCGACCGTCCCTGCACTAAGGGCAATCCGTGTGTGCTTTCCTTTCCCTCCTTTTCTTTCGTCGCGATCACTTTCAAGGAAATCGATGATTTTGTTTAAGTCCTCAACCTTTTTTTTCTTACGTCTAATGTAACGCCAGCACGCCTCTGTGCAATAATAATCAATAGAAAAAGAAAGATAGACTGATCTGGTGCAGACGCAACAACCCTTCCAAGGCTCTGCTCTCTGCTTAGAGCTCTTCTGGCGTTTTGTTTGTTTTACATTCAAGCAGTGCTTGTGTTTTTGAGTTCCTTTCTTTGTGTAGTGTCAAGTGGTTGCAGCGTTCGATTCGCGAAATACTGTGTGCTGTAGCACCTTTCCTCTCGTGTCGCTCTGCTGCGTTATTCGTCCGCTTCACAGGGCAGTATTTTCTCTGTTGTTGCCGTGCATCTTTTTCTCTTTCTTCTTCTTCGCTCTGTTTCTTTCACGAACGCCTGTTGCATGTGCGGATCGCTCACACAAGCTCACCATTACACAAAGGGGAAAAGCTCGTTTTCCTTTTTGACTCTTATTGACCCACTTCTCAGCTCATACGTGCATTCAACGTGTGAAGGTCGCTGCAGAGAGTGGATTACCGTCTTTTGATTTGGCACTGGTTTTGTTCGACGCTTTTCTCAGTTTTTCCCACTTGTACTCTTTTCCTCTCTGTGAAGGCAGAGAGTTGAAAAAGGAGCCACAGTAGCAGGAAGGCGGCACCACAAGCCGATTTTGTTCTTTTTTTTTGCTTTCCACCGTCGCACTTTTGCCAAGACGCGTCGAATCTTTTTTTTTTGCGGCCAATATCATTTCGTAGTTTGTACTAATTTAGTGTTCCATCCCCCGTTTTTATTTGTCTTTTTTTTTTCTTCTTGGCATCCATTGATAGACCATACACTTACCTTTTCTCCTTTTTTCCTTTTTGTTCACTAGAGTCCGTACAAAAATACCCAAAAAACACTTTCTGTGTTTGTGTGTGTGTCAAAAGGGAGTTGCGCGTTGCCCTCCATCTTTTTTTTTTCTTATCGGAGCTCCGTTTTCGCATCTCCCACTTTTCTATCCATACACGAACAAACGTACACGTCTGACACCTTTTTTTGTTTTTCTCCGCCGCTCGCCGCGATGTCCGTCTCACCTACCTCCACTGCTCCGTCGCCCGAGGACGCGCAGAAGCTGAAGGAGGCGCAGCTGAAGATCGGCATGGCGCTGAAGAACGCGCAGTACGCCCTCACCACCCACGCCCACCGCGGACTGACCACGGCGCTGCAGGAAAATGTCAACGCCCTGACCGCCCTGTCTACCTACCTCTCCCTCTCCGGCAGCCCGGTGAAGGCCGCCGCGATTGCCGGGCAGATGGCGAAGATCCTCAAGTCTGTCGCCACGTACGTCGCAGCGAAGGAGCGCAGTGGCGGCTCGTCTCACCACGGCGGCGCCGACAACTCACGACACAACAGCTCGCCAAATACCCCAGCCACCAGCATGGTGGTGCCGGACGACAACGGCTTCCCGCCCGGCACGCCGCGGGAGGTTGGGTTGCAAATGGCAGAGCTGCAACGGTCCCTCGAGGAGCTCACGAAGCAGCGCGACGGCCTCCAGGAGGAGAAGCGTTCGTTGGAGGCGCAGCTGGAGGAAGCGCGGTTGGCTGCGACGGCTCTCAGCCCGGCTGCCAGCGCAACGCGGCGCAGCGACGCGGCCGACAACACCGAGGCGACGCTGCAGAAGCTGCGCGGCGAGGTGGATGCGTTGAGGCGGGACGTGCGAGAGGAGCACATGAAGGCGGCGGCGCTGGAGGACCAACTGCACGAGGCGGAGGAGCAGATTGAGGATCAGCAGGACCAGGTCCAGGCCCTCAAGTCGCAGCTGCGCATCTCGCAGGAGGAGAAAATCTCGCAGGACGCCGCCTTTGCCAAGAAGGAGGAGGAAATCAAGGCACTGCAGGAGTCACTGCTGCAGAACTCACGCCAGTCTTCCGCGATTGCCGCGGCGGCAACGGCGGCGGAGCCGTCGGCGCAGTCCGCACCACGCGGCTACGTTGACAAGGACGACTTCGATGCGCTGCGATTGCAGAATCAACTTCTTCAGCAAGCACTGCGAGAGCAGGCAACCAAGGCACGGCCCACCGACACACAGAGCGCCATCACGCAGCAGACACTCGAGGAGCTCGAGGCAGACCACCAACAGCAGCTGGAGGCGATGAAGCTCACCATCCAGGAGCAGTTCAACCGCGAGACGGAGCTACTGGATAAGCAGCGCGGGATGCAGGACACCATCGATGACTTGCAGCGGCAACTGCAGCTGAGCAGCAACCGACAGTGGGTGCAGCAAGAGCGGGAGAAGCATCTGAATGAGATGGATGCCGCCAAGGCACAGATGGAGAACATGCAGGACACCATCGAGAAGCAGCAGGAAGAAATCCAGCAACACAAGGAGCACATCGATGAACTGGAGGACGCGGAGAAGAATCTGACGGAGGCGAGCAGCAACTTGAAGGTGCACTACGAGACGCAGGTGGCGGAGCTGACCGAGGAAATTCGATCCGCCAAGGAAGAGATTACGGCGCTGAAGACAGAGAACACGGCGCTGCGCGAGCAGCTCGACACGCAGCGGCAGCAACTTGAAGCAAAGTTGGAAGAAATGCAGCAGAGCGATGCGGCGCGGCTGGCGGAGCTGCAGGCGGAACTCGCGGCAGAGCAGGAGCACCACAACGCCACCGCGACCACTGCGGCGGCGCACGACACGGCACTGCAGCGTCACCTTGCGGAATTAGAGGGCACCGTCGCGTCACAGCGTGAGGGACACGAAGCACGGGTGGCGGAGCTGCAGCAAACGCATGCGGAAGAAACGGCGGAGCTGCAGCAGAACTACGCTGCACAAATGGCGGAGCTCACACAGGAGCTGGAGCGTGTCCAGGCCCGGCTTACGGACGCGGAAGTCAGCGCCACGGCGCGTGACGAGGCGGCGCAGCTGCAGATCACGCACTTGCAAGAGGCTATCGCTGAAGCCGACGCCGCGCACAAGGCAGCTGTGGCGGACGCCGCGGCGCAGTCAGAAGCGGAGCAGCAGCGTGCGAGTGAAGCCGCGGCGGCTTCGAAACAGCGGGAAGCCACGGCGCAACAACACTTGGCGGAGCTGCAGGCAGCCTTCGACGAGGAGAGCGCCAAGTATGAAGCGCTGCTGCAAGAGCTGGAGCAGAGCGCGACGACCGAGCGCGAGCGCGCCGACGCCACCGAGAAGCAGCTGGCGGAGCGTGAGGCCACATTAGTGCAGGTGCAAGAGCAGCGAGCAGCGGAGAAGGACCAGCATGCGACCGCGCTCGCACAGCTCGAGCAGCAACACGCAGCGCAGCTTGCAGAGGCGACGGCGGCGCACGAGACACAGCTGGCGCAGCTGACGCAGCAACTGGAAGCGGAACGCGAGCGCGCGAACTACGCGGAGGGCAGCGCGACGGAGCGCGACGCTGGTGCTCAGCAACGCATGACCCAGCTCCAAGCTACGATAGATTCTGAGCGAGCGAAGCACGAGGCGCAACTCAGTGAGCTGAAGCAGAGCCACGAGGCGGAGCTGGCAGAGCTGCAGGCGTCGAAAGCGGCCGCACAGGAGCAGCACGCAGCGCAGCTAACTGAGCTGCAGAGCCGACACAGCGTGGAGGTGCGGGAGCTGCAGGACCAGCTCGCGGCAGAGCAAGAGCAGAGCGCGGCCGCCGCCGCCGCAGCTCAAGAGCAGATGGAACAGCTGCAGGCAACAGCAGAGACGGAGCGCCAAACGCACTCGAAGCACGCAGCGGAGTTGCAGGCGAGCTACGAAGCGCAGCTGCAGAGCCTCCAGGAGCAACTGAAGGAGGAGCAGGAACTGTCAAGGACGGTAGAGAGCAGCGCGGTGGCGCGTGACAGCGCGGCAAAGCAGCAACTGCAGCAGATCGAGGCTAAAGTCACGGCAGAGATTCAGGAGTTGCATGCGTCGCTGACGGCAGAGCGGACGCACAACGAGAGCGCAGTGACCGAGCTGCGGCAGAACCATGCAGCACAGGTCAAGCAGCTGGAGGACGAGCTCGCTGCGGCACACACACAGCACGCCGCAGTAGAGGCAGCGGCGCAGGAGCAGCTGGTGCAGGTAAAGCAGAGCCACGAGGCTAAGACTGCTGAGCTGCAGAGTCGACACAGCGTGGAGGTGCGAGAGCTGCAGGACGCGCTAGACGCGGAGCGCAATCGTGCTGAGACCGCGGAGGCTGCGGCAATGGAACGTGAAGCGGCCGCGCAGGAACAGCTGGAGAATCTCCAGACGGCGATGGACGCAGCCAAGCAGCAGCACGAGATGGAACGTGGCGCGCTCGCTGACAAGCACGAGAAGCAACTGCGCGAGCTCCAGCAAGACCATGAATCGAAAGTGAGCGAGCTGACGCAGCAGCTGGAAGCGGAGCGTGAGCGCGCGAACTACGCCGAGGGCAGTGCCACGGAGCGTGACGCTGGCGCTCAGCAACGCATGACGCAGCTGCAGAACACCATTGAGACAGAGCGGGCGAAGCATGCAGCGCAACTCAGCGAGCTAAAGCAGAGCCACGAAGGCGAGCTGACGGAGCTCCAGAGCACAATCGACGCGGAGCGGGAGCAGCACGAGGCACAGGTCAACGCGCTAAAGGAAAGCCACGAAGCCGAGCTGGCTGAGCTGCAGGGGGCAATGGCAGCAGAGCGGGAGCAGCACAAGGCGCAGGTGGCAGAGCTGCAACGCAGCCTTGAGGTGCAGATGAAAGAGTTGATGGACCGGCTAGATGCTGCCACAAACGAACACGCCGCTGCGGAAGCGGCGGCGCAGGAGCAGTTGGTGCAACAGCAGGCAGCTACAGCGGCACAAAGCCAGCACCACGAAGCGCAGCTAGAAGAGTTGACCGACACGCATCAAAAAGAGTTGAACAAGCTAAAGAATGACCATGAGTCTGCGGTCGCCAAGCTCGTGCAGCAGCTGGAAGCGGAGCGTGAGCGTGCGAACTACGCTGAAGGCAGCGCGACGGAGCGCGACGCCGGTGCCCAGCAACGCATGACTCAGCTCCAAGCTACTATAGATTCCGAGCGCGAGAAGCACGAAGCGCAACTCAGTGAGCTAAAGCAGAGCCGCGAGGCGGAGACTGCTGAGCTGCAGAGTCGACACAGCGTGGAGGTGCAAGAGCTGCAGGACGCGCTAGCCGCCGAGCGCAATCGTGCTGAGGCTGCGGAGGCTGCGGTAATGGAACGTGAAGCGGCCGCGCAGGAACAGCTGGAGAAGCTCCAGACTGCGATGGACGCAGCCAAGCAGCAGCACGAGATGGAACGTGGCGCGCTCGCTGACAAGCACGAGAAGCAACTGCGCGAGCTCCAGCAAGACCATGAATCGAAAGTGAGCGAGCTGACGCAGCAGCTGGAAGAGGAGACGGCGCGCGCAAACTACGCTGAAGGCAGCGCGACCGAACGGGACGCTGGTGCTCAGCAGCGCCTGGCACAGCTGCAGCTCACAATCGACACGGAGCGCGATAAGCACGAGGCGGAGCTCACGCAACTGCTGGAGACGGTCGCGGCAGAGCGTGCGGCGCACCAGGCACAGTTGGATGAGGTGCAAAGCAGCCACAGCGCGAGGGCGAAGGAGGCGGAGGCGCAGCTGGCCAGCGCCAGCAGTCAGCACACGGCGGCGGAGGCGGTGGCACAGGACCAGATCGTGCAGCTACAAGCCGCCGCAGTCGCCGAGCGTCAGCAGCACGAGAGTCGGGTGTCAAAGCTGAAGAGCGAGCATGAGAAGGCGGTGAACAAGGTGAAGCACGACAACGAAGCGAAGGTTGCAGAACTGACGCAGCAACTGGAAGCAGAACGCGAGTGTGCGAACTACGCCGAGGGCAGCGCGACGGAGCGTGACGCCGGTGCTCAGCAACGCATGACCCAGCTCCAAGCTACGATAGATTCTGAGCGCGCGAAGCACGAGGCGCAGGTCAACGATCTGAAAGCGCAGCACGCAGCAGAGTTGGCGGAGGTGGAGCAGGCGTGCAAGGCTCAGCTGGCGGACCTGCAGAGCGAGCGTGAAGCGGAGCGGCAGCGCGCCACTGCCGTCGAGGGCAATGCGAAGGAGCGCGAGGGCGAGGTGCAGCAGTGCATGCGGGAGCTGCAGGACACGCTAAACAGCGAGCGAGACGCGCACGAGACGCAGCTGGCCCAACTCACTGAGCAGCTGGCGGCGCAGCAGACGCGAGCGGCAGCGGCAGAGGCGCGTGTGACAGAGCGCGACGCCGCGGCGGAGCAGCTGCACAGTTCTGTGACGGCGGAACGTGCACAGCTGGAGATGCAGATGGCTGCGTTGCAGGAGAATCACGCGAAGGCGCTGGCAGAGTTGACGGCAGCACACGAAGCCCACGTGGCAGAGCTGCAGAAGCAGTTAACGGCGGAACAGGAGCGTGCCACCTGTGTGGCGAGCAAGGCGGCGGAGCGAGACACGGAGCTGCAGAAGACGGTGACAGACCTGAAGGACGCTGCGGCGGCGGATCGTGGGCTGCTGGAGGGGCAGCTGGCCGAGCTCACTGAGAAGTTCTCGACGGCGAGCGCGCGGGCTGACAAGGCGGAGGCCGCGATCAAGGCGAAAGTCAAGGAAACGGCGAAAGCGATGAAAGAAGCTGAGGAGGCGCATGCGGCGGAGGTGGCAGAGATGAAGGCGGACCACGAGGCTACCGTGAAGCGTATGCAAGAGGACACCGTGCTGCAGGTAAAGCGGGTGAAGCGTGAGATGGCCGGCAAGGTCACCGTTGCCTCGCAACCTGTCGACTGGCTCAAGGACGAGAACGAAGCCTTGAAGGAGCAATGCAAGGACTGGGAAGAGAAGTACAAGGCGGCCACCAAGGAAAAGATCGCCGCCGTGCAAAAGGCACGTGAAGCGGAGCAGACCTTGGCGGCACGCAAAGGTGAGGTGAAGCGGCTGCGGGAGGAGTGCACGTCGATGCAGGAGGCCATGGCGCAGACGATGACGGAGAAAGACAGCGCGTTGAAGGAGCTGACCAGCGGCGCGCAGGCGGCGGAGGAGGCGCGGGCCAACGCGGCACGCCTCACGGCACTGCGGGCGGAGATGCAGGAGGTGCAGCAGCGGCTGGACACGGCGGAGAAGGACAAGGCTCTCCTCGTAGCGCGGTACAAGCGTGCGACAGCCGAGAAGGAGGAGTGCGCCGAGGCGACGCGGAAGCTGTTGGCACAGTACAAAGAGACCGCCGCGGCGCTGGAGCGGGTGAAGGCGCAGCAGGCAGCTGCGGCGGCGTCAGCGGCGGAGGTGGCGGCGGTGGAGAAGAGCGATCGCGAGAGTCGCACCCGCGAGGTCACCGCGGAAGTCAAGAGTAACCTGGAGGGCAGCGGTGCCTCGTCGGCCGCCAGCGTGACAGAGATGCAAGAGGTGCACAGCGCCAAGTTGGAGGAGATGGAGAAGCTGATCAACGCGCTGGTGTCGCAGCTGGATGCGGTGAAGCTGGAGAACGCACAGCTGCACACCGAGCTGGCCGCGGCGCAGAAGACGGTGACGTCGCTGAAAGCATCGCTCTCCACCGCACTGCCGACGCGCAAGGAGGTGCAGGACACGCTCAGCTCGCTGGCCGATATGCGCAAAGTGCTCTTCAAGATGCACGCCCAGGCTGTCCCAGCGCTCGACCAGTTCTACCAGCGCCAGCAGATGTCCACCCCAGCAGACGCGATGTCGATGGGCCTGCTGGACGCCATCAAGGAGCTCTACGCGGCCATGGAGGAGGCCCACGGCGAGACGCAGGCGACGCTCGCCAACTTTAACGCTGCCGCCCAGAGACTGCGCGTCTCGGCGGAGCTGCAGGGTGTCATCTACGGCAAACTGCTCGCGACGCTGCGCACCTCGGAGGCGGCCGCAGCGTCGTCGTCGTCGTCCCGGCCGAGTCCGTCGAAGTCGCGTGGTCCGTCAGCCGCGCTATCGCAGTCGGCCACTGCAGCAGCAGCACCCATCATCGACGTCGCGCTGCTGCGTGCCTGCACGGCCCTCTTCACCGAAGTCTGCGCGGGGCCGGCGGAGGAGGCGAACGGGCGTCTCTCCGCTGCGCCGGAGCCGCGTTCGTCGCCGTTGCGGGTGGCATCCACGTCGCGTCGCAGCAACGGTGACGACGCAGCACCACCGCAGCAGCAGCAGCAGCAGCAGCAGTACGCAGCACAGGCAGAGTCAGCCAGCAGCCGACCCTCGCGGACGGCGCAGCACGCCTTCCTGCGTCCACCGCCGGTAATGCCGGCACCAGCCGTGACGACGAGTGCGCATCGTGTCAGCCCACTGCGCCGGCGTGGGGATGAGCACGACGAAGGCCGTTATGTTGGTCACAGCAGCCCGCAGCGTGGCGCCTCTTTCGAGAACTTCGCCGCCGCACAGGCGAGCATCTCTGCGGCAGAGCAGCGCGCCGGCTTGCGCACCGCACCCACGCCTCCGTGGAAGTGAACGTGGCAGGTGAGTTGTTGTTCTAAATGGGAAACCGCGAAGCTGCTCTGACTATTTTTAACGTCCTTCTCCTTCTTGATTGAAAATTGAAGCAGTAGCTCTTTAACGGGCCATCTCTCACTTATATGTCTCATGTTTGTCTTTATTTTTTTTTTGTGGTTTACTTTCTCTTTTGCTTTGCTGCTGTAAAGGTGTGAAGAATCCTTCTTTCCTTTTCTTTTTTTTTTCAGGCGTTGTTATCGGCAGCGTGTGTCGCTTTCGGTGTTTTGGTGTTATTGTTCTCGTGCGTTGATGCGCCGCTAGAGGTGCAGCTGAACTACTGCTGTACAGGCTCCACATACGCACAAACACCGTTTGCTCGTGGTTGCAGCTTTGTTGTTGCTGGACAACACGGCTAAGGTACACTGATTCTGTACATTTTTTTGCTTTTCCTTTCAGTTGCTGTTAACATTTTTTTAACTCTCTTTGTTTGCTACAACCCTATGAAGTGCCAACGCTCAAACGATCGTGTAGTAAAAAAGAAGACCACACACTGCGAGTTTGATTCTTCGTGGTTTCGACGCGTTTCTCAACGGGATGAGGTGACCGAAAGCGGCCGCGCCGCGCACACCTGTCGACTGTTTCTTTTTTTTTTCTGATTCTGGCGACTCACGTGCGGCCAAGGCATATGACAGAGTTCTGGCGACCCTTTTGGCTGCAAAACAGGTCGTCAACGATGCCGTTCTCAACGAGGGTGAAACAAAAATGCTGCCTCAGGTCAGCCCCAGTCAACAACTAACTCCTGCATCTGTGTAAAACGCAAATTCTCTGTTCTCCTTTTCTTCATCATTGCACCACTCCATATCTTTCATCTGCTGCTTCTCCAACCACAGCGTAGTTGTGGTGTTTGTAGTTGTAGAAAGTAGTAGTGGAGGACACTGTACACGAGTCCTCGCAGCGGCATTTGTAGTAGTTGAACCAGGCGCTTTGCGGTGCACGTTCACGCTTGTTTAATTCTTCTTTTATCATTATCTGTATACCTCATCGCCTGGCGCTGCTGGTCTTTTGTTTTGGTTCAGGTGAGCCCTGGTTCTCACAGTCTTCACAAAAACACCTTTTTTTTTATTATTCGTTAGCTTACCTCTTCCGGTACCTGACGCAGGTCGTTGGAGTTTTTGTTTTGCCCTCTTCACACACACACACACATTACTAGTCTCTTAGAATTGACAGCATGTCTGCCCTCGTGCCGAGCGATGCCGTCGCACTCTTGTACCGTCGGTATCTCAAGGCGGCAAACCGCATTCCCAACGTCACCATCCGTATGCTGCTGCTGCAGCAGGTTCGGTCCGGCTTCCGACGCAATCGCTCCATCACCAGCGCGTCCGCCCAGCGTGAGCTGATCAACCAGGCCCACAAAGACTTGGCTGTGTTGGAGGACGACCGCCTCTCCCGCACCCTGTACATCAACCGCCTGGGCTTGGTCTCCTGTCTCGATTGGGAAGTGCGCCGCACCGAGTACAACTTCCGCCCAGAGACGCAGACCTACCTCGCCGTCTTCCTCTTCTGCGGCTTTGTGTTTCTTGCCATGGTCGTCACGCACACCGAGCGGTTGGAGACGAAGCGGCCGGACATTGCGCAGATGGTGGACTACATGGCGATGCGGCTGGAGGCGGAGTCACCGGAGGAGTTGCGGGAGGTGCGGGATCGGCAGATGCGCAACGTACTCGAGCAGAAACAATTCCAGCTGTCGTTGGAGCAGCGTGTGTTAGCCACCTTCAACGATGCACCGAATGTGCCGGCGCCGTCGCTGCAGAACCCCGACGGCTCCGTGCGCTTTAAGCAGCGCAGCTGAGGCGTTGCGGAAGGTGTTGCTTAACGTGCGCTGCAACTGCGGTTGACTTCTTCGCTTCTTTTTTTTTTTTTAAGGTTCAACACAGAGGACCAACGGGGAGTTGTACGCTTAGCTCGCCGAGTAATTCTCACTGCTGGTGCGCGGGCCATTGAGTTTACTGCGAACTCTTGCGGAGTAGAGCCTGGCAGTTTTTTTTTCTTTTATGGCTGCGTGTCTGCGGTAGCTGCTTCTGTGTGTGTGAGTGTGTGTTTGCATTTGTGTCTTTCTTCTTCGTTTGGTTGCGTTTTGTGGACTACTTACAGTTTCTCTCTCTTCTCACTATGCCTAAGATCACACTACTAAATAGAAACTCACAAAGCTATAAATCGGACTAACTATGGCAAAAAACACTTTAAAAAAAACCACACGTTTAAGTGACCGTGTCAACATGATTTCATTTAGGAATCGGGGGACGAAACACTGTAGAAAACAATCACCACGCTTCTCCGGTGATCCGACCGTGTTATTAATGCGGATATTTTGAAAGCAAGCAACTGTTGCACGAACCGTTTGTTCACGCTGCGCTCTTGCAGAACCCGTGCCGCAACTTTCCTCTTTCCTTACCTCATCGCTTGCATTCTGTGCTGAATCAACTTTGTTTCACTGGCCAACATCGACTGTCGAAGAGCCTTCCACTACATCAAGAAGCGACGCGTCTTTTTTGGTTGGTATCCGTGACGCTGCTGTATAAAGCACTTGGCTGATTGGGAGAAGAGGAAGCAGTGACACCGCACACGTAGTTCACTGCACGCCTTCGAGCATAGAGAACACACCACCACACAGACACAGCGACACGAGAGAGAGACGAGAAATGGATTTTGGCTACGACGAGTACGGCAACCGCACCACAGCGGGCCGCGGCATTGAAAACGACAACGCGGAGGAGGAGGATGCGCAGGTGCAGTCGGTGCACGAGTCGGACAACGGCGTCACCCCGCAGCCCTACGGCGCTGAAGAAGACACCGACCACTCACACCAGCCGCACCACCACGCACGCGACACCGACACGCAGTCCGACTTCAGCGATGACGTGGAGCTCGTTATTGGTGAGGAAGGCACGCAGGCGCTGCACCAGCCTTTGGTGGACCAGAGCGAAGTGGTGCAGCCCCACGGTCTGCGCAGCGCCTCCCGCAAAGAGGCTGGATTCTTGCTCGAGAACCGGCACGCAGGCAGCGACGGCACGTCACCGTCTTCGTCGTCTCCGCTGTTAATCGAAGGTGGACACGCACGGCGCGGCGGCGGCGGTCCGTCCACGCAGTCGGCGTCGTACATGGACGTCCTGGCTGCGCTGCCCGACCGCATGCGCAACGTCGCCGTCCTTGGCTCACTGCACCACGGCAAGACGTCACTGGTCGAGACTTTACTGCAGGAGCAGCACTACCACAAGCGCGCCGACGAGGTGGATCGCGAGATGACGCTGAAAAGCCACGTCATCACGACGGTGGCGGGCGGTGCAACGCTGCAGCCCACCTCGCGTCAGATCACCATCATCGACACGCCTGGGCACCCGGATTTGATTGGGGAGGCCGCGGCGGGGATGCGCCTGGCGGATGCCGCGCTCTTCTGCGTGGACGCCGCGGAGTCACTGGGTGACCACAGTGCTCAGCTGCTGCGTCACGCCGTGGTGCGTGAGCAGCTTCCCATCGTGCTCGTTGTGACCAAGGTGGATCGCCTCATGGTGGATTTGAAGCTGCCGCCGCTCGATGCCTACCGTAAGCTGCGCATGGTGGTGGACGCCGTCAACAACCTGATCGCGAGCTGCGGCACCACGTACAGCGCCTACCTCGTCGCCCCGGAGCGCGGCACGGTGTGCTTCGCCTCGACCAAGCTGGGCTTCTTCTTCTCTCTTGAGACCTTCGGCCTCAAGTATGCTGCCGTGTACCCGAGCCTCAACGCAGCGGCCCTCGCCACCAAGTTCTGGGGCCAGATCACGTACGAGAAGAAGGCGTTCAAGAAGATCACGAACTTCCGCCAGCGGCCGAGCTTCGTGCAGTTCGTGCTGGAGCCGCTGTACAAAATTGTTGCGCACGCGGTGTCAGGCGATGCCGCGACGACGCTCTCCAGCAGTCTCGCAAGGCTGCCGCGGTCGCCCTTGACGGCCATGCAGGAGGCGATGCGTCACTTCTGCGGCGCACCAGCAGGGGACACCCTTGATGCGCTGCTCAGCGTGCTGCCGGCTCCGATGGCGCGCTCGCAGTGGCTGGCGGAGCGCTACGGTGCGGGGGCTCTGCGCGGCGCATCCGTCGCAGCGCAGGGTAACTCGACCGCTTCCGCGGATGGGGACTTGATGGTCGCGGTCGGCTCGCTGCAGCGTGTGTTTGACGCCAAGGGCACCTTAGCCGCTGTGGTGCGGGTGGCCCACGGCACCCTCGTCCCGAACAGTCGCGCCGCCGGGAAGCCTGGCGCGGTGGCGGCACCGCGCGGTGCGCCGGCGAATGCAGTGGGCAGTGCGGTGGACGGCCGTCTGCGACTCATCGCCTTTGACGAGTTCAGCAGCGACGCGGACCCTTACTACGAGGTGGAGGTGGCGGGGATCTTTTTGCGGACGGTCGAGGACGGCTTCCGGCCTGTGGCGCGTGCTACGGCAGGGCAGACGGTCTACGTGACGGGTCTGCCAGCACGCGCCGGCTCGCACTTCATCCTTGTTGGCGGTCGGCGCGCTGCGGCGGTGCTGGCGGAGGACGAAGGCGCCGCCATGGCGACCAGCGAGTCGGACCCATCGGCCCTTTCCTCGGATTGGGTGGAGGAGGTGAAGGTGTACCCGCTAGGGGTGGCGCAGCCGCTGCTGCACGTCTCGGTGGAGTTGCGTGACCCGGCCAAGACGGCCAGCGTTCAGGACGGCCTGAACGTGCTGCTGCGCACCTCACCGGGGCTGGACGTGCACAAGGAGGAGACGGGCGAGTACACGCTAAGCGGGTTTGGCGAGCTGCAGCTCGACACAGCGCTGCACGAGCTGCGGCACGGGCTGTGCCCCGGTGCCCCCGTCGGTGTCTCGCAGCCCTTTGTGACGTTTTCGGAGACGGTGCACGACGGCGAGGGCCTGCTGGCGATGACGGGGACGCGCAGCAACTCCATCGGCTTCACCAGCGGTGTGATGCCGCGGGCTTTTACGCAGGCGATCGAGTACCAGCAGCTGAGCCTCTTCCCCGAAGCGGACGACGACAGCACCGGTGCGGCGCCGACGCGGCGTCCGCAGAAACTGTGGACGGTGCTGCGCAACGACTACGGCTTTGACGCGCTGGACGCGCAGCACATCCTCGCCGCCGGGCCGGACGCCACGAAAGGGCCGAGCATCCTGATCGACGACACCCTCGCCGAGGAGACGCACCACACGCTGAAGGCGGCGCATCAGCGGGCAATCGTCTCCGCGTTCCGCACCACGATGGCCGCCGGCCCGCTTGTGGGTGGTGTGGTGCGTGGCGTGGGGGCTAAATTGATCTTCGCCGACATTGATGCCGCCACACGCGATGCCGTGGTGCTGTCGAACGCACGCACAGCGCTGCGCCACTCGCTCTTCGGGGCACGGCCGCGACTGCTGGAGCCGGTGCTGGCGGCAGAGATTTTGTGCGCGCCGGAGTGCGTGTCGCAGTTGAGCGAGATTCTGCAGCAGCGCCGCGGGGCGATGCTGGGTGAAGAGCTGATAGCCGCGACGACGCTGGTCCGTGCTCGTGCCTTGGTGCCCGCGATGGACAGCTTCGGGCTGGAGACGCAGATTCGCATGCTGACGCACGGGCAGGCTTTCCCGCTCTTCCGCTTTCATCAGTGGGATGTCGTCCCAGGAGATCCCTTTGACGCCAGCATTCACGTCGGCCCGCTGGAGCCGGCGCGCGGCTACCAGCTGGCGCGCGACTTTGTGCTGAAGACGCGTTTTCGCAAAGGGTTGCCGCAGAACATTCTGTCAGACTTGTAGCGGTGCTGTCGCGACGTAGACGTCTTGTTAGAGCCGTTCAAGAGAGGAAACGGACAGTGAGTTTGTGAGCTGTGTATGCATTGCATGGATTGTCTTCCTGCTCTCTCTCCCTCTCTCTTTGTTTTCCCTTGCCGATTAAGGCAAATGCATCTGTCTTGCTTCGTTTCGCTTTTTGTAATTGTAAATAAAAATGCCACAAAGTAAGAAGATGTGTAAATATAAAAGTAGGAGACTGCGGTTCCTTTGCGGTGCGTTCCGTAGCCCCGTCAAGGTGGTCTTACAATTTCACTCTTGCTTTCGCATCACCACTTGAGATCAGGCAAAACGCATGACTCGTATCGTCTGCTCGCTTCTTAAAAGAAAACACAGTTCTGTTTCGCTGTTGGCGTGCTTTACGAAGCCACAGCTCTTTTGTTTTTTGTGCTTCGGCAGCGGCCTTGATATTTTTTTTTCATTTGATGCACTTGATCTTCCTTTCCTTCATGTGGAATCGAAACACACAATCGCTGCTCTCCTTTCTCCTCTCTTTATCTCTCCTCTTCGAACGATGAACACTTCTCCGTCTCGTCCTGCATTGTCTGGGCTTTTCTCGTATCGTCCAGCGCGTCACCAGGTGCGAAGCAAGCGAGTTGAATCAACTGCTACACTGGGAGCTTCCTCAGTGCTTCCTCCAGCTGTTGTGTCTGTACACAGAACCTCATCATCACATTCAAACAAGCTCTAGCTGCGCTGCAGCTTCAGGGCAAAACAAAGCGAGCACGTTTGTGTCGTTATCAAGACTGTTTTACATATCTTTGTGACCAAAGTCGAACACCTCATTTTTCTGAGTGTCCTTGACTGCGGCTCTTTTCCTTCTCCTTTTTTCTTTCTCCCTAGACTCTAGATTATATTTTTCTCTTTCTCTCATTTTAATTCCTCCAATTACTCTTTTTTCTGTTTTTCTCTCCCTCTTCTCATTTCGAGGCAAAAAAAATTTTTTTTCATTGCGGGTACAACATGGGCTGCTTAAATTCAAAGACAAAGTCCAAGAAATCCAGGGAGAAGGACACCCTCTCCCAGGAAGGCGCGCGCGAAACCGCCAAGGAGCAGCAAGCGGCAGCACAGGATGAACTGCTGACGCGGCAGAACACCTCCGCACTGCAGGCAGCCGGCATGCAACCGAGGGACAGCGCGTCGCCCGCTCCGCAAGATCCAGAGGCGCTCGAGGTGCCGGTGCCGGCGCAGGCGGGCCACCACGACGTGGCGGTGATGGAAGGCGAGACGCCAACGGAGACTGCGGTGAACACCACTGCGAAGCCCGAGGGTGTAGTGGAACAGCTCGGAGCGAAGACCACCAACGACCCGGCACAGGGCCATCGTGCCTCGAGCAACAGTATCGAGACTCTCCGGAGTGACAGCAACCGGACATCTCCGTCGTCTGCGTCCCACGACGAGGACCGCAAGAAGAAGCGCACCAAAAATCAGAAAGGCAACAGTCACCGGCGACACGGTGGCCGTGGTGCGGGAGAGTCGGCGAGTGGGAGCGCCTCGGCAAGTCGCTCCCTGACCCGCAGCGACGCCAAGAAAAAGGAGAAGGACGCGAAGCGCAACGACAAGAAGAAGCACCGACACTCAAAGAGCAGCTCCTCACCAGCAGACGTGGAGAGCGCTGGAGAAGAGCGGCGCAGCGACTCCATTGCTTTGGGGAAGGAGCCATCGCCTGGCGCGCAGAGCCGCGCGCAGACGCAGTGGACCAGCGCATCGCGGAGCAGCATCTCCTTCGACTTCCAGAGCGACGCCACCCCCTCTGCCGCTCCACCTGGGCTGCAGCCCACCCCTGGTGCCGGTGACGGCAACGACGGCAACAGCGTCGTCGTCTCAAGCGCACCGCACTCTGTCGGTGAGGCCAGCCGTCGCAGCCATGCGAAGCAGCGCACCAACCAAAATAGCAACAACACTGCTGCGATGGACGACGCGGCTGGTGCGCCGGCAATCGTGCAGGACATGACACAGGCATCCCAAGCGGCACCGTCGCTGCTGGCGGCCACCGTCGATGACATCCGTGACCCTGCCTTCCCGCCACCAGCCTCGGTGTCGTCTGCCAACACCAGTCGCCGGCCGTACGAGCCCTACACCGACTTTGGCCCGCCAGACGGTGATGAATCACTGCCGCCGTACGAGTGGGTGCCCCGCACCATGCCGGTGCCATCCCCACTGAGGCAACGGGAAGCGTACGCCAGCTCGTATCCCGCCCCTGCTGGAGTAGAGAACGTGCGCGACGCCTTTTACGGTGTCGAAGACGTCTACGCAGACTCCGCTCTCGCTGCGGCGTCGCAGCGGCCACCGCCAATGGTGCGCTTTTACGATCCGGCGGTGGAAGCGACGGAGGAGGCACGCGAGGTGGCCGTGGCGCCGCTGGCGCCGCGCATCTTCTACCCACACCTGCCACCTGTGCAATGGCCGTCCTACGAGGCCGCCCCTCCGCCGCCTTCGCAATCGTACTACGACAACAACGACAACAGCTACCAAGACAATGCAGAGGATGAGGACAGCGAGACGTACGACGACACCCATGCGCTCTACTCGCCTGCGGATGCGGCGATGGACGCACGTGGTGGCCCCTACACGGGTGTATCCCGCAGGCCTGTCCCTCCCGCTCTCATCGACGCGTACGTCTCGGAAAACGACGAGGCAGATCTGCCGCTCCGACAGCACCGCGGCACCGGGCACGAGGAGCGCTACAACGACTACTACCGCAATAACAGGAATGGCATAAGCGCGCCGCTGCCGTTGCCTTCGTCGTCTGCCTACCCGCTGTCAAAAGTTTCCATCCTGCCGTCTCCGTACGCGTATGGGCCGTCACCGATGGTGACAGCTGCCTCCGTCACCTCGGCAGACGGCAACGGGCTGGAGCACGGTTACGCCGCACCAAGGAGTGCTGCCGGCGCGGCGCACGGTGGCGTCAGCGCGCATCAGTACAAGCCCGTCACCTACCTGTTTGACAACTCCATGGACAACTGGATGCAGACGCGGCGCATGGCCGCCCCGCAGCGGCAGCTCTACGCCGATGCGGCGGACCTCTGGTAGTTTTTCGCCATCAGCTTTTCCATCAACTGCACTCAAATACCGCATTTGAGCGTTAAGGTTCGCTTTTTTCGCATGCGCATGAGTGCTTCACGAGACCTGAAAGTAGGTTCTACAACTCAGCAGCATGTCTTTATTGTTGTTGATGCTGTTGTTGTTCGGCTTTGTGTCAGTAGAAACAATCGTTTCTACGTTCTTCACACTTTGTACACTTTTCTCGCTTTTTTTTTCTCCATTGCAAAGTTCTTTTAGACTCCGTTTGCAACAGTTTTTCTTTACTCTGTTCCCATCTGTACCAATTACGAATCTCTTCTGTTTGTAGGTCGCGAGATGATCGCGCTACTGGTGACAACCGCTTAAAACTATCAAATCGGCGAAAACAAAAGAAAGAAGTTAGATCCGTTTTTTTTTTTTAATCGTGACAGAGTCTTTGTTCTTCTAGTTGAAGGTGGAGTTGGGCAGCGTTGTTTGGGGCGCTCCGCATGTTTGTACGTTTTGACGTTTATCCTCAACCATGAGACACAAACAAGAAACCGACGCGTAGCGCTCTACGCTTCATGGAGACTCGCTGGGGCGTGAGAGGCTGCCCGGTGCCGAATTGCGCCTGCCTGTTCAATGCTCTTCCATTCAACAGTTAGCGTCGTGTCCCCTCTTTCCTCTTTTTCTTCTCCACTCTCACCATCACGTGTTCTGCTCTGTCTACATTCTGCTCCCTACCCAACCACACACACCCACCTTTCACTCTTTCTGCCTTTGCACTCACTAGTAAGAACCCCTTCTCTCTCGTATCCCATTCCTTTCCTCTATCCCTTCACGATGACCCGCGACGACGGTTCCCAGGTGGCGCAGCTGCTGAGCGACGGCAAGTACAACCTGCCGATGTTCCTGCAGTACCTCAAGTCATTCGCCACCAGCGGCGAGCAGCCGGACAAGTCTCTCCTCCTCGGCATCCTGCTGCAGTCCCTCGCCCGCTTCCAGACGAGCGACTTCACGGCGTGCATGTGTCTCGTCTCCAGCCACGTCCAGGACTCCGCCAGCGTGGACAAGGAGCTCAACTTCATTTACGAGCTGGAGAACCTACTCAGCTGCGGTCTCTTCCAGAAGTTTTGGGCCCAGTGGAGCTCCGTGAAGGAGCACCTCCCGGAGTCTTTCCACTTCGAGTCCCGCGTGCGCACCAGCATCTTAGAGACGATCAGCACGACGATGGAGACCATCCCCACGGAGAAGCTAGCCACCTACCTTGCCGTGTCGCCGGATCAGGTGCAGAAGATTGTGCAGAACGCCATCAAGGAGTCGGAGGACCGCGAGATGAAGGTGATCTCGTACGACAGCGGCAACGTTGTGTTCCAGCGCAACCGCTTCAACTACCCGCAGGCGAGCGCGGCGCACGACGTGATTCGCTTCACCGACGTGTCTTCTCTGATTCACAACGCCTACGTGCCCCATGGTAACAAGGACAACAACAACAACAACAACAACCGCGACAACAACAAGGACCGTGACTTCCGTGCATAAGAAGAAAGAGTTGGAGAGAAAAGGAATTGGCGCTCTCTCTCTCTCTTCTCTCAGCTCTTTGAGCCGTTAGTTTTTTTTTTTTTTTCATCGCAGTCCTTCGTGTTATGACATCTTTTTCAGCACCTTCGCTGAAGTGTCTCTTTTGTTTCTGTAGTGTGCAGCATGGGTGGGCTTTTTTTTTTCTTTATGTTGTGCTCGGTACTACTCTTTTATGTGGTGAAGTTGTTGTTGTTGTTAGTTGAGAAGGAGAAGCATGGACTTCCACCGCGTTCTCCACGTCAACTGTCCGGTGTGTTTATGAGAGGGGAGAACGGTTTCGAGAGCAGCAAGCTCACACCTTTTCCCTATGCTAACACTTGGTTCCCACACCACTGCGTACGCCTGTCACGAACGTAGAGTGAGTTTTTCGTGACGCGAGGAAGGTCGTGTAGGCTTCTTAGCTCTTCTGTTCCCGTGTTGCTGTTGGGGTTTCTCTTCTCTTTTTGCTAAGTTGATTAAGATGCCGTTTATTGAGTTAATAAACTACTGGTTCGTAACTGTAAACAAAACAAACGAGAGAAAAGTACGTTGGAAAAGTTGTAGATGTAAGCGGCGAAGAGAAAAGAGATGCAGTCGACGTTGTTTTTGCGTTGCCCACCGATCTCACTGAGGAGGGAAAAAAAAACCTTTTTCTCTGGTGAAACCTGCGTTAGAGTGGACACATAGGTGCGCTGAAGATTTTGTTTTTCTGGCTGTGCGCCACTTCATCTAGGAAAACACGCCTCTTCACCGTAGAGGCGATGAAGAGCCGAAAGAAATCAGATGGTAGGACTTTTCGGTTCTTTGGTGACTGCTGTGCTCTTCTGCAGTCTCCTTTTATCATCACTTCGCAGGTGCAAAAAGATGTGTAGAATACGCTTATCGCCATGTTACGCAAATCGATGTTTCTTATTACTTTTTCAACCTCAACTGCTTCATACCTCTCCACTCCGGCTGCCTTTCGCTTGAAATCGCTTCGTTGATCGTCGGTACTCTTTTCATTTGAAGACACGGTGTTCGCACGTGCCTTGCCTGCAACAGCTTTTTCTTTGTCCGTACGTCGAAGAGAACACGCTCCAGACCGCTCCATTACTTCAACAACACAAACAGAGAGTCCTTTTTTTTTCTTTTTAGCTCTCGTCACTCCTCCTTCAACGCCTCCGCGACCCAAGGTGCCAAATCTTTCACCGGCGAATTCACACAGCATTAAAGCTATGTGGAAGGTGAAGTAGCGGGCTGCACTGTCCACGCTGAGAACACAAGCTGTTTCTTTTGTACACCTTCGGCCCGCCTCCTCGCAGTTTTCCAGCTGATCACACACCCTGCTCTCAAAGCCGCACATAGAAAGAATAAAAGAAGATCACCAGAGAATTCACCCAGCATTGTGTGTCGACCGTCAGCATGTTCCCTCGTCGTGCAGCGCAGGCGTCGCAACGCGCTCTTGCCCGCAACGACGACAGGCCGCAATGCATCTTCTACGCGCACCGGAATGCCAACGAGTCAGAGGTGTTGGTGTCCCACCAGCGGAGGGAGACGGTGCTGAGCATGTTGTTTTCCTCGTTCCTGCTAATGGATGTCGATGCCACTGGTGAAGCCAGCGAGGGAAGCGCGACGGCAGCAACGCGGGATCAGACGGATGAGCCCCACCACGAACGCGGACAGAGCGCCAATCAGATGGAGCACAACACATCCGACAGAGATGCAAGTGCGCACGTCTCTGAACCAGAGCCACCAAGTACGGAGGAGCCGTGGGGAGTTGAACAGGGCGGTCGATCCGCAGCGACAGCGCACTTGCCGAATAAAGCGCTGCTCACTGAGGCTTACTGGCTGACAAATGCCTGGCACATTCTCAGTGCGCTGTGTCCGCGGAGGCTTTCGGTTGGCGCGTACGTGTCCATGTTCTCCTCCAAGGCCGAGTACACGCGGCTCACGAAATGCCACCGCACCGACGTTGTCTGCAGCGAGGCCGTCGGCGAGTGTTGGAAAGACTTGGTCACACACGCCAGCGGGGCTATTCTCGACCCGCAAAGAACACGATTGATGGCCGACGCCGCGAGTGTCAGCGTGCAAATGCACAACCCGTACGCCCCACAGCTGACCGTCCCTCTCTACGACAACACCCGCGCAGCGTTCATCACCGCCGCTGAGGCGGCACAGATTCCATTCGACGTGGTCGGCTCTCTCGCCGGGGTGTACGTGCACCGAAAGAGCAACACGGACTTTGAGCTGGGGATTGTCACGTGCGGCGGTCACCCGAGCGCCGGCAACGCGCGGCTCGTTGCCTTCTTCGCCGCGGTACTCGGCGTGCGCTTTCCGATTCTGCACACCACCCTGCCACTCGGTGCGGCGCTGCGTGGAGTGTCGCTGAAGCTGTGGTGGACGCCGCAGGCGACGCGGGTGATGCCGGGTACTCAACTCGCCCCCGTTGAAGTTGTCGTGGAGGAGCAATACGGCGGCGGCAATGCGCGGCAGCGCACCGACACAGATGCGCAAGATCACGGTGGATCTTTCTTCGGCGGGTACGAGAGTGTTGTGCTGTTCCTGGCACGCCCCATCACCTCTCAGCTGCGTGGCACGCGCTTCGTTGTCCTTCCTCATGTCCCGGCAGCGTGTGCGATGTACACGCAGGAAACGACGTCTGCACGGCGGTCGGACGGCAACACCACGGGCTTCGATGCGTCTCGTGCTGCGCGCCGGGGCAGCGCACATGTGTACGCGGACAACAGCGTGGACGAGGGGGGAGAGGCGTTGCCGTCTGGGCAGGTGAAAGTGACGCGGCGGTCCTCCGGCTTCGTGCGCGCCACCGTCTGGTTCTCCGATCTTTCGGTGACCACGGTAGGGGAGCATATGGTGGCGGTGGAGGTACGACCCGCGGAGGCTTACCGCCCTTTTGTGCCGACCCTCTGCGACTACGTGACTCCTTTCCTCGTGGTGCCTTTCTGCGAGTTTCACTGGCATTGAGTCTACGCAAATTGCGTTGCTTGGCGTCGCGCAA
Organism: Crithidia acanthocephali; assembly: GCA_000482105.1. Classification (NCBI taxonomy): domain Eukaryota; phylum Euglenozoa; class Kinetoplastea; order Trypanosomatida; family Trypanosomatidae; genus Crithidia; species Crithidia acanthocephali. The sequence continues at coordinate 8,107 of AUXI01000081.1, read as the reverse complement.
ACAAGCTTTCTTTTTTTTCCTCTGCTATTATCGTGAGTCACCGCCGTGTTCCTCTCGCGAACGTGGCACTCTCTCTGCTTTTTTTTTCTATGTGCTTTCTCTCTGCTATGGTTTTCACACCAAAAAAGAAAAAAAAGAAAACGGCGCACTAGGAAAGAGAGATACAGTTCCTGCCTTCAATGTGACGGCTGGGAGTGTTGCGTGTAGTGAAAACACATCTCCTTTTTTTTGTGTGTGTATATATATGTACTCTCTTCTTTGCGGCTAACAGAGGAGCTGATGGTATACTCAAAAGACTCACATGACTGTTCAAGGTAAGGCTGGTGACTCACCTCTGCAAAGTGTGAACAGGATCGCTTTTTCTCTCAAGTCTCCAATCATATCACCACCACAATTCAAACTCCTCTGTTTCTCCCTCCATTTCACCTCGAACTCGCACTTTTACAGCGTATCGCAACACTCAAAGAGCACTCAGCCGCCGTTGGTGCCACTCGACGGCTTCACAAGTGCATTGCCAGACGCATTGTTCAAGTTTTAGTCTACAGTTGATCGGGTCTACTTTTCTGTTTTTTAACTAAGTGGCTTGCCTTTTGGGTTCTTTTTTTTCCCTTCGCTATCTGGTCGATTAAAGTCCATCCACCGTCGTCGCCATGGAGGACCTCTTCAATGAGATCATGGACCTCGGCGAGGAAAAGGAGGGTGAGTCGCAGAGCACTTTCACCTTCCCCTCCGCCGGCTTCACCTCCGCCTTCTCCGGTGCCATGTCGAGCGCGTTTCTGAACAACGTGCGAGGCGGCACCGCAACGGAGCCACCGACACCGGCAGCAGCGGCCGTCAAAGCTGCCGACAGTCACACTTCCCCGTTGGTCACTTCCACCACCACCACGGCACGCAGCGACGTTGCCGCCGCTGCGCCACTGGAAGAAGCGGGTCAGCGCAGCCCCAGCGCGTCGGCCGCCAGCGAAGATCCGGCGGTGCTTCAGCTACGCCACAGTCTCCAGCTGCAGAAGAAGCGGTACGATGAGCTGCTCACCGACTCGCACCGGCTGCGGTCCGAGTATGACGCCTACCAGCTCCGGATGGATCACGTCGTGCGCCAGTACAAGCAGCAGTCCCTGCAGGACAAACACATGTTGGAGGAGCTGCGTCTAGCCGGGGCGACCGGCTCCCTCGACGAGGCGTACGTGACCGGCATGAAGCGGCAGGTGGGAGAGCTGCAGCGGCAGTTGAACGAGTCGCTGGCGGCGGCAGAGAAGGCCTATCAGCGGCAGCGTGAGGCGGAGGAGGCCCGGGCGGCGACGGAGAAGGCGAAACGGGAGGAGCTGGAGGCGCTGGCAGCGCAGATCGCAAACTTCCACTCCGCCGCCCCCACGCCCGCTGCCGAGCCGGTGTCCAGCAAAGAAGAAAAGGAGATGGACGGCGCGGAGTCGGCAAACTTGGACGCTGAAGACGATGGACCGGCAACGGACGCGGCAAGTAGTGAAGGAAGACACGTCGAAAAAGACGGCGAGGCGGACGGGGAGGCGAAACAGGAGGAAAAGCGCGAGAAGAAGGCAGCAACGCCAGAGGCTGCGGTGCCGAACTCGCAGCTTCTCCAGGCACAAGCGCAGCTGGCGCTTCGGCAGGCGGAGATCGAAGAGCTGCGCGCGCAGCTGCGCCAGCACGACTCCACCCACCAGCAGAAACTCGAAGAGCAACTGCAGGACCTGGAGACGCTGCGTACCGAGATCGAGCAGTGCAAGCAGCGGGAGGCATCGCAGAAGTCCGCCCACCTCGCGGCAATGAAGAAGGCAGAGGCTGCGTACGCGGAGAAGGAATCGGCGCTGCGACGCGAGCTCGACGCGGCGCGGGAGCAGGTGCAGAAGGCGTCCGCTGAGCAGTCAGCGCAGCGGGCGAACCAGGAGCTGCTAGCGGCGCAAGAGCGTGAGCAGGAGGCGCGCATGCAGGCGAAGGAGCGCGAGCTGCAGACGGCGCGGGCCTCTTTGCAGTCCCTCCAGGCCGCGATGGATGCGACGCAGACGGAGCTGCGGGAAATGGAGACAACCCTGCGCGACGCACAAGCCGAGAACCGCCACCTGCAGGGCAAGGCGGACCAGGTTGAGGCGGAGTTGCTGCGGTGTGAGCAGCAACTTGCCTCGCGAGAGGAGGCGATGCTGGACGCGGAGAAGGAGCGGCAGAAGCTGCGCGCGGCGTTGCGGCAGGAGGAGGAGGAAACGCTGCGTGTGCGCCAGCAGCTGACGCAGATGCAGCGTGCAGAGGCGGAGCGCGAGGAGGCGGTGACGGCCGTGGCCGTTGCTGCTGCCCACGCCAACGACGACGAAACCACCGCAGAAGCTTTGGTAGACGAGGCCGGCGGCGAGGGCGACACGTCGCGGCTGGCCACGGTGGTGGCGGCGCAGCGACAGACAATTCAGGCCTTGCACAGCCGCATCGAAGGCTTGGAGAGCGAGCTGACCACCCGCGAAGTGGCGCTGCGTCGTCAGCAGGCGCAGACGCAGGAGATCAGCGCCGCCCGCATCGAGGTGATGAAGATGAAGGAGGAGACGCACGCGCGGGTGGAGCAGTTCAAGGACAAGATTAGCCGGCTGGAGGGCGAGCTGGCGGCGGCGCGGCACAGCGGTGCGGCGGCGGCGGCGTCGGCCGTCTCTGCCCTGGGCAACGAGGACGGCCGTGGCGGTGGCGAGCCAGGTCTGCTGACCTCCTCGATGGAGCGCCAACACTTCCTCATGGAGGCGAAGCGCTCCGCGGATTCATATCGCACCTCGCGTGTGCGTCAGATGCGAGTAGCGTTCTTCACTGTCCTGCTGTTGGTGGTGGGGATGACCTTGTACGCAACGTTCTCGCTAGCGCCGCCGCCAGCGGAGAAGTTGTAGAGAAGAGGGTTGAGCGCTGGTCGTTTTTTGGAATGGACAGCCAGTTTCATGCTTGTTGTTGTTGTTGTTGTTGTTTGTGCTTTGTTTGTGTTTTGATGGAGTGTCTGTAGCTGTTATGCCGTGTTGCCTCCTGAGCACGAGCTTGTGCTGCTTGCTGCAAACAGTGTTATCCATGCAGTGTAAATGTGCTTTGCTTTTTTTTTTGCGTTTTCTCTTTTTCATCCTTCTCATTGCTGGTGCTCATCTTCACGATGCCTTTGCAGTGAAACACTCGGGAAATAGTCGTGGAGTGAGTCACTACCCCCTCCAATTTAAAAAAAAAAGAAAACCCAGCGAATCCCTCTTTGTTTAACGCTGTGAAAACTCCGGTGCACGCTCAAAAGCTAGCTAAGCAAAAGGTTGAGAGAAGAAGAAAAGAACGCCGGTTCTGTCGCGTAAAAAAGTACTCGTCGACTCACCTCAATTGGTTTGACATGCGTTGTATCAACTCATCGGAAGAAAGTGATTCTCTGGCTGCTTTGTTTCTACAAGCCACCTTCCCACCTATCACTCCTTTTTCTCTCTCTCCTTTTTGACACTTCCCAATAACCTTACTTTTTCTCTGTGAACACCTCTTGCATGCAAAGCAAAAAAAAAAGGACTCTCATATTCTCTTGCTCCCTTTCATTTCAACGTTAGTCAGACTCTGCCTGCCATTGAGAAAAAGTTGGCTGGATTGCGAAACAATTGAAATAGGCGAAGAGAGCACACATACATATTCATAAAAATCCAACGTTTGTTCACTCCTTAGTAAGACTGAACCGTTTCTTTCTTTTCTTCCACCAACCAACACCGCCGTAGTACCAAACACAGCGCAGAGCATACACGTTCTTTTTGTCTTTTTTATTCGTTTCCCACCTTCCAGCAAAAGCTCTATTTCTGTACCGATTCTTCCACCGTGGCTTTCTCTTCATTGCTTGTTTATTTTCAACGCTTGTTGTTGTGCTTCTGAGCATAGCTGTGATTATCGCTTTTTTTTTCTTGTAGTTCTTTGCTTTGCTTGTCATTGGTCTTTTTATACAGTCTCGACTATCTTGATTTACGTTTCCAGTTCATTTTTTTTCTCCTCTGTTACTCGTCTAAACAACCGCAGAAGCACCAAAAAAAAAAAATACAATGTTTGGCCAGGCTGCGCAAGCCGTGGACGGCGACGCCGCCAGCGGTAAGGTGTTCCCCTTCCGCGTCGGCGGCAAGAGCACCGTCGTCATGTCAGACTACCACATCTGCAAGTACGATGCCATTCTCGGCGTCCTCATCTGCATCGGGGATGATGCGAACGTGATGGTGCTCGGCAAGGAGATGTGCCGCGAGCTGCTGCCGCTGCCACGCGGCGTGCACTGGCTGGACGCCTTCGTCTACACCGGCACCACAAGCTTCCTCGTCCTGTCACCCGAGACGCTCCTCTGCATGGACTACAGCACCGGCGTCAGCGGCGTTGGCGACAGCGCGCTGCGCTGCGCGGGACCCGGTGCGCAGTTCACCAGCCTCCACGTTGCCCAGGGGCTGACCTGCGGCGCGGTGGGTCGCAAGGACGGGTGGGTGTCGTACTTCCGCTTCGACCTCGTCTCGAACAACCCGGAGGAGCGGCCGCAGTTGCGGTGGACGGCGCAGGAAACGAACGTGCTGAACTTCTGCCTGCCTTTTTGCAAGAGCGGCGGCGCCGTCCTCGACACCACGCCCGCCAGCCGTGCCAAGTTTTTCGCCAGTGGCTCCTTGCTGTCTATCGACTCGTACCCGAACAACCCCAATGCCCTCATCGGCGTGGTGGCTGGCGTGCCTGGCGTGTGCAAGTGGTACATCGACGAAAACCGACTCAGCTGCTTCTTTGACGCGCGCACCATCGCCGACCAGCCGGACGCCCTCCTCGCGACGTGCCGGGTCACCCCTGGCGGTGTCTACGTGGCGGCCGTCACGATGCGCTGCACGAAGGTGCTGCTGTGGAATGAGAGCAAGAAGCACCGCGACAAGGTGGCGGATCTCTACTGGGTGGTGGACCTCAGCCAGCAGATCACGCAGGGGGTGCCGAGCGTCCCGGGCGGCGGCATCGAGGACTCGTTTGCGTACAATGAGTACCGCGTTGGGCTCGACATGGCCCGCACCGCGCTCGACGACAGCTTCCGCGCCACGAACGACAAGCACAGTCAGATGTACTTGCTGCTGCACGGCCAGCGCGACATCTTGGAGGTGGTGATCCGCCTGGACGACAAGCAGGTTATGCGGCAGGACGCCGTCATCGCCCACCTCAACGCGTACACCGCCCAGCACGGCGTGGAGGCGGCGCGGACGAAGAAGGCGAGTAGCCCGACCGGGACGAGCGCCGCGAGCACCGTCGACAACTACTTCAACGTCTTCCACGTGGAGCCGTGTGTGCTGTCCAACTACTGGACCAGCGGTCTCACTGACGTCGACCTCGAGGCGCTCTTCGTGACCAGCGAGGACGGCCTCCGCCCAATTCTGGCGAAGCGCAACCGCCAAACTGGCGGCATCGAGAGCATCCGCGAGCTGCGCGAGCTGAACGCCCAGGCGCCGTGGTACCCGCGTGCGCTGCTGCTGCGCTTGCCAGAGAACCAAATCCGTGCCCTCGCCGAGGAGGTGCAGAAGACCGCGGTGACCTCCACCTGGGAGAAGCTCCTGCGCGGCGGGGACACGCTGCTGCGCCACGCCCTGCCGGATGTGGAGGTGACGGAGGCCGCCAGCTCTGACGCCGCGCAGCTGTGGCGTCAGAGCGTGATGGTGACCGTCACGGACGCCGCCCAGGCCGTCTGCCTCTCACCGCAGTCGAACGAAGCCTTCAGCGTCAACTCGCGCGCGCTGGTGAACTGCGTGCCGTGGTCGACGGTGGCGATCGGCCAGGACCCGGAGGGCCTCGTGCTGGAGACGGCGCTGCCCTCCCTCCGCACGGTCTTTCTGCCGACGGAGATCATTCTGCGCGTGTACTGCACGGAGTCGATTCTGACCGTCATGAAGCACGACATCCGGCGCAACACCGGCTCGCTGGTGCTCGACCTCGACCGCGCGTCGCTGCAGCTGGACGGACCAGGGGAGCCGAAGCGGCGCATGGTGCAGCAGGCCGTGCTCGTCAATGCCCGCCTGGAGCCGTCGCGTGTGACGACCAAGGTGGCCGTCTTCAAAGACGGCAAGTGTCTGCTTCTGCTGCTGGAGGACTCCTCGGTGGCGCTCGTGGACCTCTCCGGCAAGGGCGATGACGGACGGCCGTACATGCTGCAGGTGCCCGCTGGCCTGCTGCCCGTCGGTGCCGCCATTGCGTCGCTCGACGCTTTCTGGATGGCCAATCCGAGCAACGCGGCCGCGACGACGAGCACCACCGGCCTGCTCTGCCTCGCGTGCCTCTTCAAGGATCAGAAGGGCTTCCTACTGTGGAACCTGAGCGACATGCGCATGATCACCTACTCCCACCCCGACTACGCAGCGGCCGCGACGCGGCTGACGGTGACGGCGGCGGCGCAGCCACCGCTGCCGAACCTCTCGGGCGATGTGAAGACCTTCGACGTCACCCTCACCGTCGCCGCACCGATGCAGAGCGCTGGCGAGTACGGCAGCCTCACCTGCTGCGACGCCATCGGCGCGTCCCTCTTTACGGTCTCGCTCGCCTTTGGCGTGGCGGCGGCCGCGGCTCCGTGCTGGTGCTACCGCCAGAGCGCGGAGGAGGAGTGGGTGGCCCTGCCCGCGGCGGTGGCGGCCACGCGGCAGATGGTGCTGCACGCACAGGTGGCAGGCAACGCGCTCGAGTGGGCCGTCATCGTCGGCGGCACGGCGGCGGCGACGAACAGCAGCCCGCTGCAGGGCAGCATCGTGAACGTCAAGACGAGCTGGATGTGTGGCAAGGTGAACCTCGCCTACGACACCGATGCCGGGGAGATGCGCGACTACGAAATCAGCCGCGACACGTCCGCCAACGATCGCATCTCGCCGGCGATCGCCTTTGTGGGGCCGCACGAGATTGCGGTGGTGCAGGTGTCGGCGTTCTTCCCGACACCAGGCGCGCCGGCGGGCGGCGCGAAGATCGGGTCTGCGGGTGACGCCGTGCCTGCGGCGATTGTCCGCCTCGACCCGGCACGCCGTCTGGAGCACTTCAGCGTCTACCACGGCCGCGGCGCGCTCATCGTGGTCACCCGCGACGCCAACGGCTGGCGCTGGGTGAACATCCTCGACAGCCGCACCGCGAAGCCGATGATGCAGCCTTACGCGACGCTAGACTTTGCGGGCGAGGAGAACGTGCAGGTGCTGCTGGTGGAGATCGAGAACGTGCTGCACCTCTACTTCCTCGGCTCCAACAACGGCGTCGTGGGCCACTTCTTCGTCGAGGCGAACCTCGGCGCGTCGAAGGAGAGCAGCGTGCGCAAGCATCCATGCTTCCAGGGACCGCGCTACCACTTCACACCCAGCACCTTCCGCGGCTACGGCCGCTACCTCCCACCCGCACCGACACTGAAGCAGGAGACAGGCTTCTTCAAGCGCCTCATGACGCTGCCGTGGGAGGATATCGCACTGAAGCTGGAGTCGGAGACGCTGCGTGCGACGAAGGCGGCGGCGTCGCTTCCGCCACCGTCGAGTGGTAGCGCTGCCGCTCCTGCCAACACCGCGGCAGCCCGCCCGGCACAGTACAGCGATCCCGCTGCAGCTCCACAGCCACCCAAGCAGCAGCAGCAGCAGCCGGCGACGTTGGCGCGGCCGGACGCGGATGCGGAGCGCCGCGAGCTGTTCGGCTCTCGCGCCACCGGCAACGCCAGCGCGTCGACCACTGCGCCGGCGACAGCGCCGGCACGGCCGTCAGTGGCACCGGCAGCGGCACCAGCGGCAGCCGCGCCGACGTCGCCGAGCAACGTCCCAGCGGAGCAGCCCGGTGGCCGGTATGCGCAGCTGAAGGCGATTGCCGAGAGTCAGAACGTCAGTCTCACGGAGGCGCGTCGTATGATGAGCGAGAACGTGCGCAAGCTGCAGGAGCGCGGCGAGCGGCTGAACGAGGTGGAGAACCGCTCCGCCGAGCTCGCCCAGAACGCGTTGACGTTCCAGGACCTGGCACGCCAGCTGAAGGAGAAGCAGCGCAGCAGTTGGTTGTAGTGTATGTGTGCGTGTGTGTGACGTCAAGAAAGTGAGATGTTGTTGTTTGCTTTTTGTTGTTTATGATTTCGGTTTTTTATTTGATAGCGATCTCGTTTGCGTGGCTGTTGTTT
>AUXI01000080.1:0-51167 GCA_000482105.1 Crithidia acanthocephali | reverse complement strand
ACGTGCCGTGGTGCAAGCAGCGCGAGCAAACCGCACGGCGAAGGTCAGAGGCGGTGCGAAGCAGCACATGGAACCTGCTGCGTCTCCTACAACAGCATCATCACAGCGTGTCGCCAAGTCGACGAAGCAGGATGACTCCTACATGGAGAGCTTCAACGTCGGCATCGCCATGAGCCTCCACACCGTGCTGCTCTCACGCAACAAACTGCGCAGCCTCCTCGGCATCGTGCAATTTAAACACTGCGTGCGGCTGTCGCTGCTGGGCAATCGCATCCGCACCGTGGAGGACTGCGAGCCGCTGGCCATGCTCGTCGACCTGCAGTACCTCTCGCTCGAGTTCAATCCAGTGGCGCAGCTCCCGCACTACCGCGCGCATCTCCTCCGCATTTGTGCCTGGCCGCATGAATTGTCCACTCGCACGTGTCGCCTGCGCAAGCTGGACAGCACCGCGGTGACCGCGGCGGAGATCAAGCACGCAATGCTGTGTCTGCAGCGGGAGCACAGTCTACTGCCGGAGCTCCTCTACCGCACCCAACTGCTCGCGTTTCTCGGCGATGTTGAGCGGCGGCTCGGCGTACACCGCGAGCTGCGGCAGCGCGGCTTCGTGCTGCAGCAACCGACGGAAACGGTGGACCTCGAGTCGACCCTGGAGCGCGGTGCGGCGTACGCGCTGGCGCGGGTGCCGGAGACCGGCGCCGCCCACCTCGTGCGGCTGCTCGTGCGGGACCGTCACCGCCTTCTGTCGACGCCATCCGTGCCGCCGCCGCCGCGGCCGTTCAGTCGGGCACACAGCGGCAATGCAGCATCTTCCGCAAAGGCTCTTGTCCGTCCGCCCACTGCTTCGCTGAAACAGACGCCGAGTGCGACAGCCGAGGTGGACGACGCCGACTCTGCGGCAACGGCAACACTCTTCGGCTCCGACCCATTCGACACGAGCAACATCGCCAGTGTCAGCAGTGTCGCCTCGTGCTCCTTCTTCACCGACCAGTCGGAGGGTGACGCGCAGATGGCGCACTCGCTGACGAGTCTGTTGGGTGCGAAGGAGCTGGACTGGAGTCGCTCCGCCCTGCGACGAACCGACGCGGATGCGGCACGCGACACCTGCCGGGAGTGGTCACGCGACGCCTTCCGGCAAACCCTCGCCTTCCTCGACGTGCGCGTCTGTGCGGCGCTGTTACGGGTGGCACGTGGCCTAGGCCAGACGCTCAACGCGCACGACGTCGACCGACTGTGCCAGGTGTGGCTGCACGCCGTGACGCACCACATGGCGGTGGACGACGGGGCGGCCAACGCAACTGGTCCGCGTCGTCTTGTCGTGTCGGAGCGAGGCGTGCGGAGGACAGTGGAGCAGAATAGAAAAGCAGCCGACAATCAGGAGAGCGGAGCCGAAAACGTTAACATTGGGGCGAAGACGGGTGTCACGACAGCAAGTGCTTCTTCTGGTGTCATCAAGAGTCCACCACAGCCGCAGCCCTCACCACAACCTTCCGGCCGACTTCCTGTTGACGCAGCTGCTCGAGTCAGCACCAAAAGCGTGTGGACGGTTGGCGAGCAAGACGGCTGCCTCTCTCCCTCACTTTCCTCCATGCCGGCTGCTGTTACGAGTGACATCAGCGACGCCTGCAGCGACATCTCAGTCGTGTCGCTGTCGTCGGACTCGCTCCTCCAGCCTCGCCAATCTGTGCCATTGCCCGTCGCCGCCACCTGCCACGTGACGCCTCGGCGACCGCCAGTGGCGCAGCAGCTGCAGCAGCAAGCACGGGTGCCCGCAGCAGTGGCGATGAAGACAGTGCCGCAAGACTCCCAAACTTGTCTGCCCGCCACTTCCTCATCACCACCAGCTGCAGCTTCGGACGAAACAAAAGAAATGCCCCTCAATGAACACAGTAAGACTCCTGCTGCAGTGCTGCTGGTGGCAGACAAGCAGCGTCAGCAACACGCAGAGCAGCACGCCTTTCAGCGCTGGTGCACCGCCCTGCGGCACCGCTGGCAGTCCCGCATTGCGGTTTCCTACATACGCGACAAGGTGGAGGAAGCTGCCGCGCAGCAGCGACTGTCGCGCCTGCGCAGCCCGGTGTGGAGCGGGTTGCTGCAGCACGTGACGTACATTGAACGCAAGCGTGGCTTCTTCAACGGCTGGCGGCGCCGCACGCAGGGGAGGCGGGAGGCTCGAGCGCGGGAGCTGGAGCGAGTCTCGCAGGTGTGGCACGCACACAGCGCTGAGCACGCCTCGCAGCTGCGGCTGCACGCGCAACAGCACCCAGCGGGAAAAGAGGAAGAAGAAACCGGAACGGAAGGCCACTTTCGCACGCTGCGCACCGCCTTTGTGAAGTGGAAGGTGAAGGCAGAACGTCAGGCCCTGACGCGGTGCACGACAGCACGTCAGCGCGTCCTCGCAGGGTCGCCGCACACACCCGAGACGTTCCTCTCGCTGCTCCCGCGATCACCTGTTGTACGCGAACAATTCTGCCGGACCTCGCCGTCCACCACGCCCGGTGAGCCGCGCCACCTGCTGGAGGATTTGCTGAAGACGTCCGATGGGAAGTGCAGGAACGTCAACAGCAGCAGCAGCAGTGGCGCAGCGGGTTTGTCGCCGTCACCGTCGCCTGGCGGCTTTCGCCGCTGCGACCTTTCAGTGGACAAACCAGTGAAGGTGACGACGTGGCAGGCAGCATCCACAGCAGCAGCAGCGGCGGCAGCAGCAATAGCCGGATCTGCTAATCCTTGCAGCAAAGCCGCCGTGTCTGTGCACTCCGTGCTCGAGGACGTGGACGACGGACTCTCGCCTGTCGCGCCGTCCAGCTCGGATGGCGGCGTCAGCGTGAACAGCGTCACCTCCCCGTTTCTTGCAGAAGCGTCAGCGCCGGTGCATGCAGCTGTGGCCGCAGAGGGTGCCGGTCCGCTAGAGGAATCGCCAGACACGCTTGCGTCGCACCACCCGCCTTCTTCTCGAGGGCCGCGTGAGCTGTCTCCGCCACCAGCAATCCGCGTTCTCTTTCCCACTGAAGCTGATGCTAGCATGCCCTCCGCCTCGCCCTGTGTGCAGGGTCCCAGCGTGATGAAGAGTGCCTTCATCGGCCATCGGCAACCGTTGGCGTCGTCCATGTCAATCCCGCACGTGTGCAGCCCCTCTGCTGAGGCGGCCTTCACCTCCGGCAAGTCCGCTGCTCGCCTCTACGGCGGGTTGCAGCCGAGCCGCCTGCCCTCCACCACCGCGGCCCGTCGCGCTATCATTGTCGCACCGCTCCCTGCGAGCTCTCACCCCCAGCCTGGCGACGCCCAACGCCGTTCGCCGTCGGCGCCAGTCACAGATGCACCGTACCCGGTGGACGATGTGGAGGCACTTGTAGTGCGCGCAAAGCAGCTGGAGACGGATCGCGTGTTTCTCTTGTCAGAGGTGCGCCGCCTGTCGCGTGGGCGGGAGCGCGGACAGCATGTTGCTCGTGACACGCCAGAGCCGTCCCTGTCTCCTGGCGCAAGCCCTGAAGGCTCTCCTGCGGTGCCGGACGAGGCGGAGGAGCGCTGCGCGGTGCAGCAACGTGAGATTAAGCGCTTGGAGTCGATCGTGGTGGCCTTGCGTGACGAGCGCCGCAGCCTCTTGCGCGCTGTCAAGAGCGAGATTTTCCAGTACTGATCGTAGAAACGGCACCTTCAGCCCTTTCGCACTTCTGTGGGATAGAAAAACGAATCATAAGACAGCAAAAAGAAAAAAGGCTAAAAAAAAAACCAAAGAAGCTAGCTCACTGTACTGCGAATGAGCGTTTCGTGCTTGCACTACTTTACGTGCCCCTCTCTCTGCCGCTTTCTCATAAGTGGAGTAAAACAGTCATACATGCGCTACGACTAAGTAGCGCTCTTTTCTTTACTGTTATGCTAACTGTTTTTTTTTCTGTGAAGGATGAGTCAAGTGTTTCTTTTTCTCCGTGGTGCATACCACTAGCATGGTATCCCCTCTTTCTCTCTCCCTTTTCTTCTCTCTCTGTATATCTCGCTCGCCTCTTCTTTTCTCGCTTTCCTTGACGCATTTTCGCGTGTGCCCATTCACGCGAAGTAGTGCAGTCGAATTCAGTGGAGTGCGTGCTTCATCACTTCCTCTTTTTTTTCTTTTTCTTTCGGTTTTTAGATGTTCGGTGGTGGTGAAGAGTACTTTCAGGATCCGCCAGAGATCGACCGCGAGACGCTGGCGCGCTTCGCCGCCTTCTGCGCTCGCCTGCGCGCCATTGAAAAGCCGGGCAAGAAGACCATCACAGAGGCCGTCGATCTCGCACGCGCCGTCGGCGACACCCTCCTCACCTACGAGCTCGTCGTTGGCGCTCTCTTCCGCCACATTAAGACATGGACTGGTCCGAAGCAGCTTGCCTGCTGGTACGTGCTGGACAAGCTGTGCAAGGAGGACCGTGACAAGTATGGGCACACGGCGGGCAAGTACATCTTAGAGGTCGGCCGCGATTACATCCCTTACGAGGATGTGGAGCTGGCTGGCAAGTACGAGAGCCTCGTCGAGCACTGGGAGAACGTCTTTCCCCCGCACGTCGTGGATGCCCTGTGGCTGGCGAAGAAGGAGCGGCTGTGGGCCGTCGACCACCCGGCTGAGATGGCAGAGCAGCAGCGGGCGGAGGAGATGGAGTGGGCACAGGAGGAGACGGCGATGCAGGACGAGGACGGCTTGAACGACTTTGGGCAGCCCTGCATCGACTATTTGCAGGGCCACTGCAGCTGGGGCGACAGCTGCCGTCTCTTCCACCCACCGGGCGAGGAAGGCACGCTGCCAGCGGAGTGTCGCATGGGCGACTGGAAGTGCTCGGCGTGCGGCGTCATCAACCGCCACTTCCGCCGCCGCTGCTCCAACTGCGTGCGGGAGAAGCCGCAGTACAAAAAGGGGCGGCAGCTCTCGGTGGAGGAGAAGCTGCTCTGCGCACCAGACCCGAACGTCATCGCCGCCTTCCACCAACAATTCGGCTACAACCCCTACATCCCAGAGGAGGCCACGGCGCACTTCAAGCTGCGCTTGAAGGAGTGTCTGCGGAGGACTACCGCAAGGAGCGGGCGGCGGCGTACCGGGTGCGCATCCTCGGCCGCCCGCCCGCCAACCCGCTGGAGGAGCGCTGCAAAGCCACGAAGCACTTCCCCGATGTCGACATGGAGCCGGACGAGGACTACGACGTGGGGAGCGACGGACACGTGACGAAGCGTGCGCGGACGGAGAGCCTGGTGCCAGCCAACACGGCGGCCAACAGCGCCATTGCCCTCTTTGCGCAGCTGGTGATGGAGCGCGGTATTTTGGACCCAACGGTGCCGCAGCTCTTCTCGGAGCTCTCGCGCTACATTCGGCAGGCCGCCGCGGACTCGACGATGCAACTAAATGAGACCCAGGCGGAGGTGTTAATGTCAGCCTGCATGCTGGGCTTCACGGCGTGGAACGCGAACAAAGGAGCTGTGCCCTTCGTGGCCACCTTCTTCAAGGCAATCCGCCACAACGAGACAAAGCTGGGGCTCTCCGCGGAGCAGGCGGAGCAGCTGGAGTCCATGGCGAACATGTTTCTTGCGTGAGGGATGCTCTCCCCCCTTCGAGCGAATTGCGTGAGTCGGACACACGTGTGCGTTGCGAGCTCTCGGGATGCTTCTCTGTCGAGTTTCGTCTTTCGCGTAAGTGATCCCTCGTGTGCTGGTGCTGGCCTGCACGTGACGTGTTTGTTATGGTTTTTTTTTCTTTTTGCGACTTGAGGAAACCTATTGTATTATAAAGCATCAAGGACGCTGTGCTCCATTGCAAGACTCAATGTTAAACAAAACAAAAAAAAATCGAGCATACTGCATGGGTCTGAAGTAGCGTAGAGGAGCACCGTCATCGTGCTTTCTTACTGCTCTCCGTTTCATCTTGATGTGTGGCTTCAAGGACGAGTTTTCCCAACAAGGCAACCCGGTGACACCATGTGTGCTTTCACCTTTTCGCATGAACGGGTTCACATCTGACGAAACTTTTGGCAGCTTCAGCCCTAGTGTTGAAGCGCTTTCCTCGAATTAAACTGTCGACCTTTCTCGATCCCCTTTTTCCCTCACACACAACGCTGCAGGGAAACCAAATAGCAGATAGAATTTCAGTCCTTTCTTTTCAGCTCATCTCACAATCGCAAAAGGTATCGATCTACTTTTTTTTCTTTCCTTTTTCTTCGTTGACTTCAGAGTCGCTTTGGAAAATACGGCACACCCTCGTTCGCGCAGATCCTTTTGTTTTGACGCTTTAGCGCTGGTGTTGTGGCACCTATTTTTTTCTGTTCGACCGTGCAGCGCGTTTACCGCTAGACATTTATTTCCACATCTATATTTATTTCTATTCTCCTCACTTTTGTTTACGGCTTCTCTTTCTCTCTTCGACAGCGCAAATGTCCTCCATCGTTCTTGTCGAGCCCATCGCCTTTGGGCCCGACCCGCAAACGCGCGACAACAAGCTCATTCAGTCCATGAACGTCAGCAACGCGAAGGCCGACATGGACCGCGCACAGGTGTGCAACCTCGTCGCCGAGCTCGGCAGCTTCTTTGCTCAAGAGTGCGGTATCCACACCGTGGTGATCCACCAGGCTCGTGAGCCGAAGCCCTACCGCGGCCCGCTGGAAGACAAGGGGCAGAGCGTGTGTGTGGCGGACAGCCTGTCTTTCCACAACATCGTGGGCAGCGATGGTGTCATCCAACGCCGCCTCGTCGTCTTCTACCCGATGAGCCCGCTGCGCCGCGGCGAGCTGGCACGCAAGCAACTCCTCAATCAAATCACCACCGTCGCGGAGGCGAGTGCGGCGGTGGAGCTGGTGGACCTGCGCGGCTACGAAGCGGACGGCAAGTTTCTCGAAGGATCCGGCTCGCTCGTTCTCTCCCCTGGCGGCCGGTACGTGTACATGGCCGTCTCGCCCCGCAGCCACCCAGACGTGCTCGATACGCTGTGCAGCGCCGAAAACTTGAACATCCCACCGCAGAACCGCTTTTTGATGCGCTCCAAGGACGGGCTGCCGCACACGAACGTGCTGGGCTGGTGCGGTGCCGGCATCTGTGCGTGGAGCATCAACAACATCGCCTTTGACAGCGAGGACGACGAGGTCGCCTTCTACGACCATCTCTCTGAGTCCTACTCGTGTGTGCTGGAGCTTAGTCAGAAGGAGATGTACGGCTTCGCCGGGAGCGCAGTGGAGGTGCCGGTGCAGCCTGCCGACGCAAGTGCCGGTGGCGCGCACTACGCCCTCGTCATCTCCGAGACCGCCCTCGCCGCGCTGTCGCCGAAGAACCGCGCGATGCTGGACGACTGGTACGACGTCGACAACATCCACACCTTCTACGGCGAGGTGCTGGAGCGCCGCCTCGGCACGTCGCTGCCGTCGTGCATCGCCGCGTCCTACACCCACGGCTCTCGCCCGCCGCAGCCGACGCAGCCGTCCACCTGCCAAGTGCTCCACCTCGGTGAGGACAAGTAGAGGAAACGGGAAAAACTGAGCGTGTCGTCGTCGTGTTTTTTTTTTTTTTGCTTGTCTTCAGGCGGCTTTCTCGCAGCTTTCGACCGCTGTGTTCTTCTTCTTCTTCTTTTGCCTTTTCCGGCTCTCTCAAACGTCTTGGTTTCGCTCAAACCCGTTGACCACAGAACGATCACGTCTACGGTCTCGCATCAATCGGCTTGCCTCTGGTTGGCCCTGGATTCGTTGCAGCACCAATGAAAAAGAAGGAAATGCAGTCTTGCATTTAGATGTACTGCCGAGTGACGGCAATAGTTGCGTAAAGTGCTTTCGACGTCTCTTCGCTGTCTTCAAGTGCTTCGTGTCGTTTCTCTTCGAAACACATCTACTTCGTGTTGGAACATTCCTCTCCGTGACCCTCTCCCTCACCTCGCTCTTTCCACTCTTCTTTTCTGAACACAAAACCGTCTCTTTCTTTTTGTTTCCCCTACACGTCTTCTCCGCCTCACCACAGAATTCCAACCTTCTACCGCAACTGTTTTCGTTTTTTTTCTTTCCAATATCAGCCGTTTTTCTCTCTTCCACTCGCACTCTCACGTTCTCCCACGTGATCACAAAGCGCTTCTTTTTTGCAGAAACCAACCCGCTCGTTTCCTCCATCCGCAACCATGAGCTCCGTTCTTCTCATCCAGCCTGTTCAGTTCGGCTCGGACAGCAAGATCGTCGACAACGCCTTCATGGTCTTCGAGGACATCACTGATGAGAAGCAGACGCGCGACGAGAAGGCCGCCTTCCAGGTGCTCCGCGACCTCCGCTCCACCATCACCGAGCACGGCGTCGAGGCTCGCATCATCCGCAACCGCGATGAGCCGACGTGGCGCGAGAACTACCTGACCCGCGGTGATGCCATCTTCCCGAACAACTACATCTCCTTCCACCACTTCACGGACGCCGAGGGCCACATCACGCGCCGCGTCGTCATTCTCTACCCGATGAGCCCCTACCGCCGCAAGGAGCTGGCGGAGGAACAGATCGTGCAGCGGCTGGAGGCGGCGGCGGCGGAGGGGGCCATCACCCTGCTCGACCTGCGCAGTTACGAGGAGGAGAACCGCGCGCTGGAGGGCACCGGTGCCCTCGTCTTCTCGCCCGATGGCCGCTACGTGTACATGTCCCGCTCGGGCCGCACGGACGACGAGATCCTGAACCTGATCTGCAGCGAGGAGTACCTGAACATCCCGAAGGAGAACCGCTTCCTCTTCACCTCGGCCGTGCCCCGCGTGGCGGGTGGCGAGGACCTCGTCTACCACACGAACGTGATCGGGTGGTGCGGCAAGGGCATCGCCGCCTTCGCGCTGGACCTGCTCAAGTTCGAGACAGAGGACGAGGAGAAGGCCTTCCGCCGCCACCTCGAGCGCGAGTACGACTGCGTCATCAACCTCACCACGGAGGAGATCCGTGCCTTCTCCGGCAACGCCTTCGAGCTCGCCACCCGCAAGCCGGACGGCGCCGAGCACCACTTCCTCTGCCTCTCCGGCACCTCCTTCGCCGGCCTCAGCGACAAGAACCGCGCGCAGCTGGAGAAGTGGTACGGCCGCGAAAACCTCTGCAGCTTCCCCAATGAGGCGGTGGAGCGCCGCACCGGCGGCTCTATCCGTTGCATGATGGGTGCTGCCATCCTCCACGGCGACGTGCTGCCCCGCTACGGCGAGGCCACCACGCTCGACGTGTGCGGCATCGTGGAGAAGGCGGAGTAGAATGGGCGAACAGGGGAGCGGCCAATGAACAGATGAAAGGCGAAAAACAACTCCTCCTTGGAAACTAGTTTTAATAACAATGCAGCAGTGAGCGTCTGTCTTCTTTTTTCTTTTTCCTTCGATCTGCGGGAATGAGAAGAGAAAACGTGAACCTCGTTTACCCTACTGTTCTCCCCGTGTGCGGTGCCATTGCAAAGCTGCGTGTAGTTTTGCTCTTTTTTCTTGCGCTTTCTGTGCTTCTCTTGATCGTCGTCTGTGCCTTTTCTCTGTTTTGTTCAGTCGCGAAAGTCACCAGCTACCCACACACCTCTTATAGGGACGGTGTAGAGGTGACTCTTGCTTCAAGTGTACACGCAGAAGGCAGACCCCGCTCTCCGTGTCTCTCTCAGCTCTTTTTATTTTTCTCTGTTTCAGAGCAGTACAAAGACCGGGACGCGTTCGAAAACGCAACTTTCTTTCGTAGCGTTTGTGTGGCTAGCCACGTTGTACGGTGAACCTTCCTGCGTGTCTGTGCGCGTCTGGCAGGGTGACAACCTTTCAGCTCACCCCCGCACGCACACACGCACTCCTGTCTCCATTTTTTTCCCCCCTCTTACTACTACTACTACTATTCTAAAACAGAAAACAGTAATCTGTGGTTCTTGTTTACAAAAGAACAAACCCCTAATTCGAATGCGAGCGCTTTTTTTTTTCTTTCTCTTCTTCATCGAATTGCGAAGAGGCACATTTGCACGTGATTTAACATGTGTTGGTGTTTCTCTTCTGCTTTTCTTTTTTTTTTAAGTCTAAGACAGTGCACGGTGATGTTTACCTTTGGCTCTTCACCCCGCTCATGTTTTACCTCTCTGGACGGCGAAGGTCAGGTAAAAAGGAAAAACTGGAAAAAGCGAATGGGATTATAAAAGGCGATGATGAACACCATAAGACAGCGATGCGAACTGCTGTCCTCTAACGTTTCACCACCCTTTTCCTACCTGTTGTAAACTCCTAAAGAGTAGTGTGGTTGTTTGTTTGTGTGGAGATGACTTGATGCCCCTTTTTCTTTTCTCTCCGTATGTCTTCTCTCTTTATATACTTGTGTCACTACCACCGTTCTCTGTTGATTTTTTTCGATACACCCCACTACACTTCCAGGTTCACGTGTAACTCTGTCGCTCCGTTTTTTTTTTCTTCTGTTGTTCTCTATTGAGCCTTCTTTTTTTTTTTCTTGTTTTAATCGTGTGTGAGTCGTCGTTGTCCAACCTGCGTATCTGAAACGGTACTGCTACTTTCTTAGTTCTTTACTGCGCGTACAATTCTTGTTTTTTGTACCACCTGCCTTTTTTTTTCTTCACGACACTGTAGCTCTTGCAACAGGACGGCATTTTTCTTACCGAAAACTGGAGGGGATGTTACTGCAGGCCCCATTAACCTTTTCAAGGAAAAAAATTTTCTCTTTCTCTCTTTTTGAAGAGAAGACAAGGAAGAAGAAAAAAAAACAAGAGTAGTTGTTTGTGTAGGCTTTCTCCCTCTGTGCCTGTGATGATAGTGCGACCAACACCTTCGCTAGCAATGCGACTCAATGCACGTCAGCCAGGGTGAAAGCCAGCGGTTCTACTCGGAACATCACGATCGCACAGGCACCACAGAACACAGCTCCGGTATCATACTACATTGCTCTGCGTTTTTTTCTTTTTGTTTGTTTGTCTTCTACGCTTTTTTCTTTTCTTTCTTTTTTTTATCTCAACGCTGAGGAAGTTGGGCGAAGGACTGCCCCCCGTACTTGATCCCACACCTCAGGCCAAGTGAATTGCAACGCGAAAAAAGCGGAAACTGGATTTACAGCACCCACAGGTCTTTCCCGTACGCGTGTACGGGTAGACACAAATAATTCGAGAGAGGCATTTTTTTTCTTTTTTTTCGCGCAACCAGCAGTTGCGTCTTCTTTCATCCATACGCTGAACAGTGCACAAATGTATTGTATAACTCTACTTCCTCCTGCTCTCTCTTCCTTTCCTTGTATTGCGCAAGCTCAAAGCAGAAACTCTCACCTCTGCACGCTTGCCTCTTGAAAGGTGAAGAATCAGGCGAAGAGTGGCTGCACTGCCTCAGCGGAGAAGAAGCTTGTCGTGTCGCAAGTTGTTGCTCTGGCGAGAAGTCCGTCTCTGGTGCTTTTAAAACAAACCGAAAAAAGTGTATCTTTTTTTTTTTGATTATTTAGTTGTAAACACCTTCTTCGATTTTCAGTCGAGAAGTCTACGTGTGCCACAAAAAAAAAGGAGAACGAGACAGTTGTCGAGCGTTGGTTCAAGAGTGAATTGGACACTTTGGCGAAGAGAAAGCCTGAGGTGTTTTTATATAGTAGTGTCATTCCACGTGATGGGAATCGGTGCGGGACACGTGGCGACCAGTCCACCTCGCTGACTGAGAATCGAATCTCATCATTTTTGGTGTGGTGCGGCTGAAGCAACGTGGAAGAAAGAAGGATGGCCACTGCGAACTTCCATTAAAGAACTTGTCTTTTTTTTTTTAATGCAGCACGTGCTTTCCACACTGCTGTCAGATTGCTACTATGTCATCCACCTCACTTCCCTTTAAGCTATTCCCCTTTTTCCCTCCCTCCCTCTTTCTCTCTCTTCAGTGCATCTTTTTCCAAACAGAAGCGTAAACGGTAGCAGAGCGACCAATTCTGTCCTCTTCCCTTTTTTTTTTGTACATCACTTCTACTGCGAAACACATGTACAACGCCACCAGCATGCGTGGTGTCCGTGCCGCGCTGCTTCGCTCTGGGTTTTCGTCCTCTCTGAAGACCTGCGGTGCCAACGTCCATCACGCCTTTCTTCCCCGCTTCCCTGCGTCGACGCCGTCGTTGTTCGCCGCAGCTGCTGCGACAGCCCCTGCCGCTTCCCTCTTCACCGCGCGGCGGCGCTACGCCACCGACGATCCGACAAAGCCCACCAACAGCGACGTCAACGCAGCTGCTGGCGCGCTGAGTGAGAAGGACCTTATCGAGCTAAACAAAGAAGCCACCGAGGCCTTTGAAAAAGGTGAATTCCTCGTCGCCATCGAGGCGTGGGAGAAAGTGGCACAGTCGCGGCAGCACACGCCGAACAGCCCGACACTGATGAGCTGCTTGAACAACCTGGCCTGCGCGTACGGCGAGATCGGCGACAACGTGCGTAAGCTGAAGCTGCTGGAGCGCTCGCGCGATCTCGTGGCGGTCGTCTACGGCACCGACCACCCGCAGTACGGGATGGTGTTGTACAATATGGCCTGTGCGAAGGAGGAGATGGGGTTGTACAACGACATGAAGGCGCTGTTGGAGGAGTCACTGGCGCTGCACGAGAAGCGCTTCAACCCGCGCCACGCGAAGGTCGGACGGGTGCTGCTGCTGCTGGCCGCCGCAGAGGATCACCTCGGCGATCGCGCTGCACAGGTGAAAACGGCGGAGCGGGCCCACGAGATCGTAAAGCGTCACTGCGGCCCGGACCACGTGCAAACCACCATCGCCATGATGACGCTCGGTCGTGCCTACGGCGCGGCGGGGCAGGTGGAGCGGCAGCTGCAGCTTGCCCAGGCCGCCTTCAACATCCAGGAGAAGCGGCTCGGCCCGAAAAACCCGCAGCTGGCGATGACGCTGATGGAGCTGGCGGAGGCGCACAAGGCGAACGGAGACTACTACAATCAGCGTGCGCTGCTCGAGGAGGCGGTGGAGGTGCAGCAGCGGTCCTTTGGCCAGCAACACACCCACCTCATCGACACGTACATTGCACTCGGAGACGCCTGTGGCTTGCTGGAGGACACACAGATGCAGGCGCAGTACTACCTCGAGGCGCTCAAGATCGCACGACAGCGGTTTCAGGGCAAGCACGTCGCGATCGGCAAGGCAGCACTGAACGCAGCGCGGGCATACCTGCTGCAGGGAAAGCCGGCCAAAGCCACGCAGCTCCTTGACGAGGCGCGCGGTATTCTGGAGCGCAACGTCAGCCCGGTGCATCCCCTTTCAAAGCAGCTCGAGGAAGTGGCACAGAAGTTGAAGGAAACCACCAAGTGAACAGAGGTGGCTCGTGTTGTGTTTGGTGGTGATTCCTTGATCTCTCTTAAATCTACGTCCAATGGCGGCATTGAGGTTTTTTTGTTGTTGTTGTTGTTGTTGTTTTGTGTATTTTTATGTGTGCGTCTGAATGCGGAGTTGTTGTTCACAAGATTCTAGTTGGATGGCTTGTAGTGCTCCTTTTGGTTGTTGCTGTTTCTTTTGTTCGTCACAACGCAACGCAAAGCAAACCAAAAAAAAAATCAAAAGACTCTGTCGTTGTGCGTAGCTTTACTTTTACACAACCCCAAGTCGCTCCACTCCGTTCCTCTTCATCTGTTGTGCTTTCTTGAAGCCTAAATGATCTTCGTAGCCGTGTGAAACGAAAAACACGGAAAGAAGACTTCGTTCAACTCTTTGCTTTTTTTTTTCACACTCGGCCTCTGTTCTCCCTCTCTTCTCCATCTCTCGCTTCTCGTCGAGCAGTTTACTTCGCTACCATTACATTTCCTCAGCAGACACACACCTAGACCCTAGTTGTGTGTCGCCGTCAGTGCATTTCTCGCTGCCCCCTTCTATACAACGTACAACACCGCACCCTTTTTTTTTTTTTGGCAGTTGTGCATTTCTCTTTCTCTCTTTTTTTAATTCTCAGAAAACGTACTTCTGTTTCTTAGTTTTCGTGACTCTGTCGCACTGCGCTCTTGGTTGTCTCTAATCGAGCTTACGCCTTCGTCTTCTCTCGCCAAGCTCTATTCTTTTTTTGTTGTGTGTTTTCGCCGCACGACGTGATCGCCTTTCTCTCTTTCTCTCTTATTCTTTCCTCTCGCACAACAAAAAGGCAGAGCACAACAACACTTTCCCCTTCACCCACAAACGGCAGACTCTACGCAATCATGTCCGCCATCAAGATCGAGGAGGTCATCTCGACCACGAAGAAGGAGCGGGTGGCAGCGCACAGCCACGTCAAAGGGCTCGGACTCAACCCAGACGGCTCCACCAAGGACATCGCCGACGGCTTCGTTGGCCAGAAGACGGCCCGCGAGGCGGCCGGCATCGTCGTGGAGCTCATTCGCTCAAAGAAGATGGCCGGTCGCGCGCTGCTCTTTGCCGGGCCACCTGGCACCGGCAAGACGGCGCTGGCGCTGGGCATCGCAAAGGAGCTGGGGCCGAAGGTGCCCTTCTGTCCGATGGTGGGCAGCGAGGTGTACAGCGCGGAGGTGAAGAAGACGGAGGTGCTGATGGAGAACTTCCGCCGCGCCATCGGCCTGCGCATCAAGGAGAACAAGGAGGTGTACGAGGGCGAGGTGACGGAGCTGCGCGCCGAGGAAACAGACAACCCGCTCGGCGGCTACGGCAAGTCCATCTCGCACGTCATCATCACGCTCAAGTCGCAGAAGGGCTCGAAGCTGCTGAAGCTGGACGCGGCCATCTACGAGAGCCTCGAGAAGGAGAAGGTGTCCGTCGGCGATGTCATCTACATCGAGGCCAGCTCCGGCGCGGTGAAGCGCGTCGGCCGCAGCGACGCCTACATTGGTGACCACGACCTGGAGGCGGACGAGTACGTGCCGATCCCGAAAGGCGACGTGCACAAGAAAAAGGAGGTGATCCAGGATGTGACCCTGCACGACCTCGACATGGCGAACGCGAAGCCGAACCAAGGCCAGGACGCTCTCTCCATCGTCAGCAGTCTCGTGCGCCAGAAAAAGACGGAGGTGACGGAGAAGCTGCGGCAGGAGATCAACAAGGTGGTGAACAAGTACATCGACCAAGGCGTCGCCGAGCTTGTCCCCGGTGTCCTCTTCATCGACGAGGTGCACATGCTGGATATTGAGTGCTTCACCTACCTGAACAAGGCACTGGAGTCGACCCTGGCGCCGGTGGTGATCTTCGCTACGAACCGTGGCAGCTGCCGCATCCGCGGGACGGAGATTCGTGCGCCGCATGGCATGCCAACCGACCTGCTAGACCGTCTCCTCATCATCCGCACGACCAACTACAACGTGAGTGAGATCACCTCGATTGTGGAGATCCGCGCGCAGGTGGAAGGGGTGCGGATTGCGGAGACGGCGTTGACGAAACTGGGCGAGATTGGCGAGAGCACGTCACTGCGGTACGTGGCGCAGCTGCTCACCCCTGCCCTCATCATCGCGGAAACGAAGGGGCGTGAGATCATTGAGGAGGAGGATGTGGAGCTGGTGAACGAGCTGTTCAAGGACGGCAAGGCGTCTGCGCGCCTTCTGCAGGACCACGCCGAGGAGTACGTCTACCAGTGAGGAGGCGATGGGGTGACGCACTGCTTTGAAAGCGCAGCGGTCGTTGCTCAACTTGAAAAGCAGCATGTGCGTGTGGATTTGTGGCGCGTCTTTTTGTCGTCTGCCGAGATGCCCCCCTGCCGATGCGTTGGTGCGGCAGTCTATTCTTTGACTAATAACCTATCTGATGTTTATAGTGTGTACCTTAACTTAAAGAAAACTAAGGCTCTATCATACAAAAACAAAAACGGTTTTCTCTTTCTCTCGCAGTACGCGCTCTGTACGAAAAGAAAGATAAAAGCCCGCCTCTCAATGCGCAACGCTTGCGCTATCCGTTTTCTTTGAGTCCACAACGTCTTTCGAAGTATGAAGGGGTGCTTCAGCATCGCTGAGGTGCACGCACTCCAGCTGCTTCCGTTGCAAAGCGTTGCACTTGCGACGTCCATGGTCGTCCCCGCCAGTCCAACACGCTTTTTTTTGCCCCCATTAAAAGCTAACGTTTCGTCACTACTGTTTCTCGCAATGCTCCTCTCTGCCTCCTCCTCTTTTACCCTCTGCGTGTCGCTGTGCATGCTGCATTTCAGCAAATAGCGACACTGGTGCACTCCACCGGGCTCAAGTAGTGCTCCTTTTTTTTTTTTTACTGTGTCTGAGCACGATCTGCTGCGCAGCGGCGTGGAAACGGGCAGAGAGAAAAGGAAGGAACGCTCACGCGGGCAGCATCGTCTCCCTCTCTTTCGTTGCCTTTTGCCATGTTAGAGTTTTTCCTCACCTCGCAGTCGCCACGCCGCATTGTGTGCCGCAACGAGGCCACCTACGTCTACTTCTGGCCCTATCTCTTTACACGCGAGGTGCCCGGGGCACGGCCGCTGAGTCGCTGGGCGGCCCGCCGCGGTGCCGCCGTCCACGGTGCCGTCCGGCTGCAGCCCAGCGACGACGTGGCAGCCCCCCACCAGTGCTACCTGGCCGTCACCCGACCAGTGGACGCGGGTCGCGCGCTCATCTCCCTCCCGTCCTCCCTCGCTCTCGGTGTGACCTCCACCGAGGCAAAACGCGGCTCCTTTGTTGGGCGGTACAATCCGCTGGAGAGCCTGGCCCAGTTGCTGGCCCGCGAGCTGCACAACCCACGCAGCCCGCACCGCGCCTACGTCGAGTTCCTTCACGACCTCCACAACACCGCCACCGAGGAGGAGCAGGACGCACTGCTGGCCGGACTGCGGTACAACCGTGTCGGGGCACTGGCCCAGCAGCTGGAGGCGATGTACGCCGGCAACACCCTGCAGGCCCGCGGGGTGGCCAACGCGCCGTTTCTCGCAAAGGCGTCGCTGGCCACCGCGGAGCAGCGGGTGGAATGGGTGCGGCTGCAGCAGATGTTGCGCCGACTCGAGCAGGGCGTGCCACACTTTGCCGCCAAGTCGACGGCGTGGGCCCTGTCCATGGCGCTGAGCCGGTCCATGGAGGACGACGGCGAGGGCCGCACCCTCTACCCCCTCATCGACTTCTGCACACACAGCTCCGACCCGAACGCGTGCGTGGTGGTGAGTGGTCAGAACAATGGCAGCGGTGGCGTGCGGCCGGTGCAGTGGACGGCGGTGGACGGCGACAGCCCCTGCGTGCACCTCGTCACGCGCCGTGCGCTGCAGACGGGCGAGCGGGTGACTGTGCGGTGGCACTGGAGGACGGTGGAGACGGAGGAAGACGCGGAGTTTTGGCAGATGCACTTCGGCTACGTCCCCGGCGCAGGGGGCAAAGGAAAAGTACGAAAAGGCTCATGCACTGAAGTGGGTTTTTTTTGTTGTTGTTTTTTGCCGTCATTGGTGCTGTTGACGTTGGTTTGCCTGTGCGTGCGTAACTTACGTGCAACCTTTTGCTGCTTGTCTCCTCATCACATTACATCATCTTAATGCCACAAAACAGCGGGGTTTTTTTTTTAGAGAAAGAAACCAGTAATGTATGTCAAGCGACGCCAAACGCTTTTGTTTTCCATCTGAAAGCACAACTGTCACTGGCATTGTTTGTTTTCCTTTCCTTTCTCACTTTCTCGCTTTTGAAAACGAGCGAAGAAAAGAGGCGTGTCTGATTTGATGCGTAAAAGCTACACCGTCTTTTTACAACACTCATCTACCAACCTAACCTGCGCTCCTTGTGTTGTTGTTGTTGTTGTTGTTTGTTTTTACTTCTTCGTTTTTTCTCCGTAACAGAGATCAACTGAATCTAGAAAGGAGAAGACTTGCACTTACACCCCACACACGCAAACACACAAATTAAGAGTTGTGCCCCTTTCCTGCCTTTTCTTTCCTTAGCAAGCATTCGCATTCTTGCGAAACATTCCATCAAAAGTAAAAGAAGACACCAAGCACAACGTTGTGTGTGAAAACAATCTTGTCTGTTGCAGTGTCCACAACGTATTTCGTATTCTTTTTTCCCTGGAGCAGAAACGCGCTCCGCGTCAGATCAACAAATAAAAAAAAAACTAAGCAACCTATTCCAAAAGTCAGCAGGCAAAAAAAAAACAATAAAAGCTCGCAATCTACCTGCTCGTCGTTGTCGGCGATCGTCCCTTAAGTCTTTGTCTGCTACGTGTTTTGCTGTCGCCGTTGCTCGTCGTAGCGTCGCGTCGCAATGCAGCAGTCATCCTTCGAGGTGGCGGTGGATCGGGCGAGCCAGCATTCCTTCGTCACGGCCTCGCAGCACTACCTCAACAGTGTCTTGCAGCCGCTGTACAGCGGTCACCTGCCGCCGGCGGTGCCGCTGCGCATCACCGGCCAGAGCGGCAAGGAGATCTACGTGGGCTGCCTCACCGCGAACCCGCACAGCTTGTCCAAGTTCAAGATCCTCTTTCCTCTCGCGCTGTGCACCGACCTGGGGTTGCGGGAGGGCGAGGTTGTCGAGTGCGTGCCGCTCTCGAACGCGCCGCGTGCGGCGAAGGTGCTCGTGGCGCCGCTGACGGTGGACGACAGCGAGGTGGTGGAGCAGAACGCCCTGCGCATCGAGAATCTGCTGCTGCGACAGGTACAGGTTGTCTTCCCCTCCATGATCATCTCTGTCGCCATCTACCCCGGCGTGTCGGCGAAGGTGATCGTCACCTCCATCGAGTGCGGCGCAGCGGAGGAGAAACTGCGCAGCGGGTGTGCGACGATGCACGAGGGCACCCACTTCGTCATCGCGACACGCGTGCGGCGTGAGGTGGCGGACGCGGCGGCGGCGGCGGCGGGCGCCGCAGCTCCGCCGACGTGGGCCTTCGTGCGCGGGCGGCCATCCTCCGCACCCACCACCGCCGCCGACGACGACGCGGCTGGCGGCTGCGTGAAGGTCAGCGCGGCGACAGCGGAGAGGTACCACTGGAAGAACGGAACCGTGCTCGGTGCTCTCGACTGCGCGACGGTGGCCACGCTCGACAAGGAGGACCTCACCCCAGGCTTCCTGCGCACGTACTTGAAGAAGGTGGTGGTGTCAGTGGGGGAGGTGGGTGGTGCGTTTGGCGGCAGCGACGCGGCTGAAATGGAGAAGGACGACGACGAGGGCGTGTGTGAGATGGACTTCTTGGCGCAGGCGACGAACGTCCTTCTCACCCCGCACGCCATTGATGGTTCGGCTGCGGAGCCGCAGCAGAAGGACGGCGACGCGGCTGCCAGTGCGGGTGCTGCAGAGGTACCCTTGTCGCCGCTCACGTCGCCGCCGTCGGCAGTGGTGAGCATGGACGACGTGGCGAAGGTGCACGGCAGCGTGGTGCAGGAGCTGCGGCAGCACCTGCTCGCCGCCCTCCACCAGTCCACCATCCCGCACTTTGCGAATTTGCACCAAAACAACGTCCTTCTCTGCGGTGGCAAGGGCTTTGGAAAGTCGACGGTGGTGCGGGCGGTGCTGAACACGCTGCCGGATGTGCACACGGTGTCGCTGGAGTGCGGCAAGACCAAGTCCTTCTCGGCCGACGTGGCGAGGGCGCTGACGGAGTGTGTGCTGTGCAAGCCGGCGGTGCTGGTGCTGGAGAACTTCGACAGCATCGCCCCCGCGCAGCAGGATGGCAATGTGGCGGCGATGTCGGCCATGACGCAGGCGACGCTGGAGTGCACGCTGACGCGCTTCTGCTACCAGTTTTCGGTCCGCGCCACTGGGACGGTGGTGGTGCTGGCGACCTGCTCGAGCCGCGACGCCGTGCACGAGTCGCTGCGGTCGGCCTACTGCTTCCGGCAGGTGCTGACGCTCGAGGCGTTGAACCGTGCCACGCGCACGGTGCTGGCGGCGCAGCTGTTCCCGAGCGCCGCCAGCGACGAGGTGGCCGCGGCGACGGCGCTGATGGACAACTACACCCCGTTCGATGTGAAGCAGCTGGCGTCGCGCATGCGGGCGAAGCTGGCGGCGGAGCCGAGCCTGTCCCTGCGCGCGTGCGCCGAGGCGTGCGTGGCGTCGTTCACCCCGCTGGCGCACACGGGCATCAGCTTTCTGAAGGGCGACAAAGTGTCGTGGGAGGGCATTGGGGGCCTGGAGGAGGCGAAGAAGGTGTTGTACAACACCCTGGTGCTGCCGATCAAACACCCGCAGCTGTTTGCGCGGCTGCCGCTCAAGACGCGCAGCGGCATCCTCCTCTATGGCCCGTCCGGGTGCGGCAAGACCTTCATCCTCGAGTCGCTCATCAACGCGGAGAACCTGCACTGCATCGTGATCAATGGGCCGGAGGTGTTTGGCAAGTACATTGGGCAGAGTGAGCAGAAGATCCGCGACGTCTTCGAGCGTGCGCAGGCGGCGGCGCCGTGCGTTGTCTTCTTCGACGAGTTCGACTCCGTGGCCCCGCAGCGCGGCGCCGACGACTCTGGCGTGACGGACCGCGTGGTGAACCAGCTGCTCTGCTACCTCGACGGTGTGGAGGGCCGCAAGGACGTCTTTGTGGTGGCGGCGTCGAGCCGGCCGGACCTGATCGACGCAGCGCTGCTGCGGCCTGGGCGGCTGGACAAGGCTGTGGTGTGCCCGGTGCCGAGCGAGGACGACCGCGTGGCCATCCTGCGTAGCCTGCTGACCAAGACGGCGGCGCAGTTCAGCGACGACGAGCTGCGGCAGGTTGCGCGGCGGACGGAGAAGTGGACGCCGGCGGACCTCTCCGCGATGGTGTCGTCGGCGAACACGTTGGTGAACATGCGGTTCATGGAGACGCTGACGAAGCAGGCGGCGGAGCGCAGCGCCAACGCCGCCAACGCGCGCGGCGGCCTCCTCGGCGGCGACGGCGAGGACGGCTTTGTCATCGCGAATCTCGGCGGCGGCGCGACCCGCGAGAAGGTGAGCGACGCGCTGAAGCCGCTGGTGCAGGCGGCCGGTGCGGCGGCGGCGGGTGGTGGCGCCGGCTCGGGCAAGGCGGCGCTGGCGGCGGAGCAGATGACGATGGAGGACCTGTGGAAGTCCGTCGAGACGACGCGGCCGTCGCTGTCGGAGAAGGACATCCAAAAGCACGAGCGCATCCACGCGCTGTTCTCGAAGGGAAAGACGGCCCCGCCGCCGAAGCCGCCCGGCACGCGCCTGGTGACGCGCTAAAAAAAAGCGCTGGCGTGTATGCTGTGGCACGTTGTGATGGTGGCGCTGGCCACGGGTTTTGTCGTGCTTGCTTGATCGTGTGTGTTTGTTCGTCGTCCATAAAAAGTATCAAGAAAGCTAACCGTAAAGACCGAGAAGTGAATATATATAAAAAAAACGGACGACTCTTCGTTTCCGTGTCGGAACTGGTCGCGTTTGGAAACGCAGGAAAGAACACACCAAGACTCTCTCTCTATCCTCAACCTTCCTTTCCTCTTCTTCTTCTTTTTCCCTTTTTCGTAGGCCTCAGCTTTCAAGGGAAACGCCAAGGTGGAATCTTACCATCCTCCGGAAGTGAGGGAGGCGTTGTTTCGCGTTTCTGCAAAAATGCTCCTCCCGTTGGATTCGAACCAACGACCTGTAGGTTAACAGCCTAACGCGCTGCCGACTGCGCCAGGGAGGAATCGAAAGCCAGCGCTCAGCAACGGCTCCCGAACACTAAAACAAACAGCTCAGCAAAAACGTGTCCTTCCGGCCGGAATCGAACCAGCGACCCTGTGATATCTGCTAACTCTACAGTCACATGCTCTACCAATTGAGCTACAGAAGGTTGCGACAAAACGGCACACCAAAGCAGTTTCTCAACTATAATTATTCTACAACAGAAAAAAGGCAGGCCACTGCGAGAATCGAACTCGCGACCCCCACTTTACGAGAGTGGTGCACTGCCACTGTGCTAAGCGGCCAACGGTACAACCACACAAATCACTTGGAGTAGAGTATATTCTGTATTAGTGTCAAAGTGCGCCGGAGATCAGTCAACGTGGCCGCTTGGTCTAGTGGTATGATTCCCGCTTCGGGTGCGGGAGGTCAGGGGTTCAATTCCCCTAGCGGCCCTTTTTTGCACTAAAGGCTTCACGTGTTGCGAGTGGAGAATGAAAAAGCGGTCTTTATCGATTCCTCCCTGGCGCAGTCGGCAGCGCGTTAGGCTGTTAACCTACAGGTCGTTGGTTCGAATCCAACGGGAGGAGCATTTTTGCAGGACCGCACTGGAACCGCCAAAGAACAACAGCCACCTTTCACCTTGGCGAGCCATTTCTTTTCAAAGGCACGCGACGTTCCTGTCGTTATTTCGTTTTTTTTTTCTCCCCCCCCCCCCCACTTCGTAGAGTTTGCATCATAAACGGGACTGCTGTTGAAGACTATTCTAATTGTAGAATCTGTTCTTAAAAAAACCACTCAACGCGGTTGCGGAAGAGAAAGGAGTGTGCCTCTTGAAGGCCTTTCACTTTTCTGCGTAACCCAAAAGAAAGCTTTGATTCACTGTCAACCGCTTCGCTTTGCACATCTCAGAGAAGAGAATCAGTTGCTTGAAACGGATGAGCAGGGTAGACAAAGGGAAAAAGTGAGCAACCTTTCTCGTTGGCGCGTAGCCGTGGCTACCAAAACGTTTATAGCATGTTGATGCAGTAGAGCACGGCAAAACGATATGAACCTGCAGTAGTGCTCGGTTGTATTCGTTCCATGCTAGATGAGCGTGGCACACAATTCTATCTTTTTCCTTTTTTTTAATTTCTCTTGCCCTCCCCTGATCTTCGTTTGTCCACACAAATGAAAAAAAAAAGATTCCACATTGTGAAACGGCCTAACGTCGGCGCAACGAAAAGCTGCAGATTAGGTAATACCGCTTTCTTTTTCTCTTTCAGTAAAAACAAAAAAAATGCTCTCCGGCACAGCCTGTAGCACACCACAAACACATGAGCACTGAACAAGAAATACTTGCCGCGCTCTGGCGCGAGGCGAAAAAGCCGTCGCGCAACGCTGCAACGCTCACCCACAACATAGGGGCCTCGTTCCATTTTCTCGAGACACAATGGGACGACAAAGCACGGCAGATTATCGGCGCACTCGTCGCTGTCAACGCCAGTCGCATGCACACAACAATTTGGGCCGCGCTCTTCCAGCAGTTGCGCGAGACACCATCACCGGCAGTAAAAGTGTATATTCTCAAGCAATTTGCAAACGTCTGCTGGACTGTGCCCCTCGCACAGGGTGGCAACGCCTTTCGTGCCTTCGCGCTCGAAGTTCGGCCACTGCTATCGGACATTCAAATCGTGACGAACAGCGCCTTTCAAAAGCAGTTTTCAACAATCATTTATTTTATCAAGAGCTTTGCAGAGGAAAACCTGGCTCTCGACCTATTCAACACGTTGTACACAAATCTGGTCGAATGGAGGCGAGTCGATGCCATTCGCGCCGTATCAAACATCATCGCCGAGCTGGCGCTGCGCGTTCCCCACTGCCCGCCAGCAGAGCTGCTTCTCCACCGCGCGAAGCTCGAGATCGATTTTTTCAGCTACGCCATTTTGCTAGAAACGCTGATTGCCGTTGACAACAGCGGCAACTCTGTCATGAACCCAGAACGCCTGGCGCTTTTCTGCGGCGAAGTCGATGGTGCGCTGCACACTATAGCAGAAAACTTTGCAGAAAGCGGTAAAGCGGTTCCCTCGTGTGTGAGTGCGTATCGCCGGCTGCGAACAATTCACAGGAAATGGGAAGCAAAGGATGCAGCGGCACTCTCGCAGAGCATTCTCGACGCACTGCGGTCGGACAAAACCAGTAAGCTTCTGATATGTCCGTTTTTGCAGTTTTTGCAGACAACAACGTGTAATTGGTGGGAAGGCAACACCGTGATATGGGCTCTCACTGACAGCTCGGACCCATTTGTGCGCGCCGACGCATTTATCGCGCTCTCCAGCAAAGCACATTTGCTGGACCCCTCGGAGAGAAGGCTGACAATCGCGGAGTTGCTGGAGAAACTGCACCGCTTCATCGACGAAAATTGTACGTACACGACCGTAGCTATACTCAAGTATCTCAAAGCGCTGGTTTTCCATCCTGGTATACCCTTACCCACGCAGCACCTCTATTTGGCGCGCCTACTTCACACGTGCTGCCGCTTCGGGAAGGAGTTCAAGGATGACATCTCGGCGCAGCTGGAGCTGCTCGCCCTACTGGATGCAAGCTCGGTATTGCCAGATTTCGTACAGAAGTACGCACTAAAATTGTTTCTAGAGTCGAATGACCGCGTTGTGGCAACGAAAGCATTCCAAGTGCTTGTCAAACTCCTCGAGTTGTCACCGCCAGTCGCCGAAACGTTGACTTTTGACACGTTCAACACTACCGATGACTATATCGAAAGTGTGTTTTGCACCGAGGGAGATGAAAGAAGTCTTCTCGCATCCCCGTTCGCTGCATGCTTGCAACGATGTGAGACGCTCACAGCTATTATCCATCGACGTTTTCTGCAGCTGTCCATAAACGATCCGACGGAGGGATTCAGCAGTCTTGTTGCCTGCGACGCAGTCAAGCACCTTTGCGGAGTGGCCGAATCACAAAGGAGCCTGCCCTTTGCCTCTCAACATGCAACGCTCACAATTGTGTCTCAATTTTTGCTTTTTCACGAACCGATGTCAAGTGATGTCTACATTTCGCTGATTCAAGCGGCTGCTGCGTGTGTGGCAGCCGGAAACCGCGAAACCTGTGCCGACGCCAATCTTTGCGCTGCTCTTGTGCAGCATTCGTGGAGCGTGTTGCTGGATTGCGCTGTTTCCCTGCATCCCGAATTCTCTCCCGCTGCGGACTTGCCGGCGAACCGTTTTTTCCGCGGCGATGCCACGTCTTTCTTTTTGCGCGAGCTCGTCACAAAGTGCAAGGATGTCGCGCTCTCCAACGAAGTCGCTCTTTATTCAAGTGTATTTTTTCAAATTCTGGAGGTAAACATCCGTTTCCTTGCAACGGGTGTTGAGGCGCTAAAGGTTTCTCCTCTTTTTATGAGCGAAATGGTTTATAGCCTGGATCAAATATTTAAATGCTGCGACACTCTTTTTCATTGCACACCAAAACTGACGTTTCGCCTTCTCCAAAGTATTTTTGACGCAGTTGTTTCTTTTGAAGATGCTAGCGGCTTGGATACACAGCTTTTGAACCAGCTGAGCATTAATTTTTCGAACTGTTGTAGCTCACTTGTTAGTCGTGCTATTACGCTAGACTTTTTGACCTACTGTCCAGATTTGTGCGGCTTTCTTCTCCTTTGCTTGCAGCAGGACAGCGGTAAATCCACCGGTGTGTTTTCAGAGCTGATCTTAAATAACTGGAACCTAATTGCGGATTTTGTTACTTTTTGTAAAAGCAGCTCCGTGAATTGCAGTAGTCGCAAAGAGCAAAAAACACTTTTATCCCTTTTGCGACTTCTGCGTTCTCTATCGTGGAGTCGTTACGCACCGCGACTCAGAGAAGTTGTTTCGCACGAAAGCGTCGATGAAGTAGCCTTCAATTCAGAGCAATGGAACTGGTTTCCTGAAAAAGCGGAGTGCTTGCACATCATCTCCGATTTACAAAGGTTCTTTCACGGGGCTTGGGGTGAGAAGGGAAAGGCAATCGGCACATTCCTTGAAAGTGTTCGCAGTGCGGACGGCTTTTTTGTGTTTTTCGAGACAGTGGTGGATCTTTTTAATGAAAGCGATGTGCGAGACCAAAACATCATTAAGCACTTTTTACTCGCGGAGCGCACAGCTGGAAGTCTTGTTTCTTTGGCAGCGATCGACACTTCTTACCTACCAACGGCTGTTGAATATGTACTATCAACACCGGTAGCGGTTGAGTTGCTGGACATTCTTCTCCTTGTTATTTCTGAAAGCCACATTGTGCAGTTGCCATCGCTTGAATTGTACGTGTCTGATGAAGTTCTCAGCGGTGCAGGTGACTCTATCGCAAAACTGCTTGTCAGCTATCGCTGGGGGTGGTTTTCAGGTCAGAAGACTGTTAAAATGCTGTCAAACGTCGCCTGGCAGCAAAACAAAGCATTGTTTTCCCTTTTTTTGATCCAACCTGAAGAAAAAAGAAGAGAATTATTCGAATCACAACATGAACATCTCCTTTTCAGTAGTATCTGGGACAAGAAGCCTTTTCCTGTCAAACACTACCTGCATTCCGGTGTGTCTGCTGTGGATTTACTAATTTATGTCTCAAATACGAAATTTCACGGTAGCTGCAACGCGGAGGAAATACTACTCAGCAACAGTCCTCTAGTACTGCAGCTGCTGCACCGCTTTTTCGTCAAGCAGGACAATTACGAAGATTTGTCCGATCCACAGACAATTTTACTTTTTGCAAAGCACCTTTCTGTTGCGAGTGAACAAAACATGTTTTTGTGGGGCCTTTCGGAATGGATTTCTCTTTTACGTTCGTGGGTGTCAATTGCGCTCACGACGCAGCCTGAGTCGGACCAGTGGGGGTGGCTTCAGCTCAGCTGCTGGACTCTGTTTTATCGTTTTTACAACCACATTTTTGCAATGGCAAAGAACGGCCATCCAAGCTACCCTAGGGAAAACGGCTCCTCTTTTTTCGAAGAACTGCGACGAATTTACTTGCAATTGTCAGACTGTTTCTTGTGCTGCAACGCGACCAGTGTAGACGAAGTCGCACACTACTGTGTTCGATACGCCCTAAAAAACAGTTCTTTTTTTGAGATTGGTGGCAATGAGGAGGAGATTTTTTGGTGCATTGCTCGCACGTGCTTGGAGGCCATTTGGCACGTTTTAAGTAGCGAGCAGTGTGCGTCTGTGCACGATCCCGAAGCTGTAGCGTTTTTGTGTCGCGCTCATGGGAGGCTTGGTTTGCCGCTGCATCTGCAGCGCAAGGTACACACGGTGCTTTCCCCACAGCTCCGCGACTACGGTGCGCCGAGCACCGATTGCCGCGACCCTGATGCGCAGCGCCACACATTATGGCTTATCAGCAATCTTGGAAGTGGCTTTTATCCGCTTGCCGCGGTAGCAGACAATGCAGCAGGAGTCGGAACGACACAGCAAAACGACGGCACCGACGGTGAGAAAAGGCGGGGTGCTGAAACCGTAGCTCACCAAAGTGCAGACGCGCAACGCATCAGCGAAGTGAAGGAGTATGCGGATTTCCGAAGCTCAGTTGCGCTGGATCTCTTCCGGTTTGCGCAGGAGTCGCTACTCGCATCCTCAGCTTCACCTGCGACAACCGTTGTCGACGCGTTGGAGGTGTTGCACGACATCTCGCAGTTGACAGCGTCCTATTCACAATCAGTGGCAAGTCGAAACGCTATCAACGAAGTCGAGCAGATATACTCGATCGCACGAGCCTTCCTCGCGTCCACTTCTCCGCTCTCTTCCGACGCACCCTTGCAACCAGCCTCGCATTGCCTACGTCACTTGCTCGGCTGCGTTCCCGTGCCGAGGCGTGCGTGCGGCTTTAGCGACGAGTATGCGTTGCCGCTCGCCACAATGGTGCTGAGTAGCACACTGACCTCGTGGTTGCACAGGCGCGCTTTTCTGGGAGCACCGCCGGCACAGGTGCCGTGCATGTTGGCTGTGTACTTGCCCTACCTGCTGCGTCTCGATTTGCCGCTCTATGCAACGGCTTTGCAGTGTACCGAGCGAATTTCTCCGTACGGCGCGACTGCTGAGGTGGAGGCTGTGCTCAAAGTGGTCTTGCCGCGTCTTGCCGAGGACGTTGTAGATCTTCGCTGGAGTTCGCAGCTGGCCACTGGGTGGAACACAGCGTTGGTTGCTCTTCTGGGACTTGTCGCCATTGGTGTGCGCGAAGGTAAAGAGCAGTTTGCTCGCCGACTCTGGGAAGGCTTGTGGCGCGGTGCCGGCTCCCCGGACGTTTGCTGCAGTCAGGAACTGCAAGAGCGGGCTCAGCGCGCGCTGCGGCAGCTAATTCGCGACTTAGCTCCCAAGTCCGCTCAGTGGGAACTGTCGCGTCTGATTGTGCTCAGCAGCTCCATCCAGCGCAGCACAGCGGATGTTGATGCAAGCGCTCAACTCAGGTCAGAGTCATGGTGCACACGACTTCCGTTCCGCATCGCAGAGAGCTTGCAGCGGAGTCTGTGGCGCTCGCAGCTGGCGGGAACACAAGCGGTGTTCGCTGCGTGTGCCGCGCGAGCGCTGGATGCTGACAGCTCTCGCTCCCTCCTCTTCGAGTTCGAGAAGGCCGTGGAGTCGCTGTCAGACTCCGGCAGAGACGATGTGTCGAGCGTACAGGAGGCGCAGAGCTACTGCTTCTTGCGGGAGCGTGTTCAGGTGGCTCTTCTGCCGCCAACTGAAGCGTCTCTCGCGGCGCTCAACCGTTTCGACTTCTCCAACCTGGAGCGACGCCGTGTGGTGCTTCAGCAACTTGCTGCGATGGCTGCAAGCGCCGCCCAGCCGCGTGCATCGACCGAGGCGGCGCCAGCTTCGTGGAACAGCATCTACTTTGACATTCTCTTCGAGCGTGCAACGTCTGTTGACGAGGGGCTGTGGGTCGCATGCGCGCTCGCTGCAGTAGAAGCGGGTGGGAACCAGCTCAAGTGGGTTCTCGCAGCCTTACAATCCTTGATTGCTGCGAGTTCGACGAGGAGGAAACGCATTTTCGTGCGCCGTGTAGGGAAGCTTGCGAAGCGCAATGAAACGCAAGCGCGCGTGCGTGACTTCTTTGCCAGCGCCAGCGACAGACTCAGCGCGTCACCGACGCCGCCCGCGGTGTGGAAAATGGAGTTGCTGGTAGAAGTAACATTTGTGTTTTCTGCTTAACCCGAAAAGGTGCTTCACAGCGTTTAGGACGTATCACGTAGCAGTTTCCTTTTCTTGTCGCGAAGTACGTTGCCGCTTTTTTCTTTTCCCCTTTTCTTTGTTCTCAAACCGTATGTTGCTTTGCTGAGCGTTTTCTTTCGTCCACTTTTTCTCGCCATCCGGAGCGGGAAATAAAAGCAGAATCTGAAGCCGTAAACCTCTGAAGCCACAAAGTGGCTCGCAACGAGCATCTGGTTGCTTTCGAAGGCCTTTCTTGTTGTCAGCGATCCTCACTAGGCAGAGTCAGTTACTATTTTGCAGCTTGAGGAAACGCGCTATCTCTGACTTGAGTGTTCAAATGCTGCTTCACTTGCTGATTGGAGTTCTTCCCAGTTTCAGAATGGAAACACCCTTTTTTTCTTCTCTCCACACCTGTTGTTCGCTTCGCTCTACCTGCTTCTGCACTTGACGGTCTAGGACGCGCAGTTGTTCGTTCGCTTGTGCAAGTACTCGTCATATTTATATATACATACATCTGAGTAGGCGCTTCATCTCCTTCACTACTCCGAAAAAGAAAAAAAAAGGGAATAGACCGGGCAGAAGATCCTTCTATCGTTGTGATTGCAATGAGCGGCTCCGCAGCTCGCCAAGCCGACAGTGCCGCAGACGGCGCAGCCAACGGAAGCGCTGCTCTTGCCGCGGCACCCTCATCACCAACGAAGGCCAGCGCACCGCCGGGACTCATGTGGACGCGTGCGGGTGTGATTGCACTTGTGGCGGTGGTCTCGTGGATTACAATCAGTTACTGCTCCAACGTGTACTTCGACCGCGACTCCGCCTTCCACGAGGCGCTTAAGTGCACGGAAAAAGTCCTGAATGAGCACGTTGACCAGTCCTGGCTGCTGAACGGTACGCTGCTCGGCTCCACACGCATCGGGCGGCTTGTTCTGTGGGACGCTGACCTTGACATCGGCGTGCTGGTGCCCACGCCAACAGACTTCGACGCCGCATCCAGCGCACTCGATACAGAGTGCTTTGGGCACAAGTCTGTGATCAAGCAGGGAACCTACAACCCGGCACTGCGGGTGTGGCGCAAGTGCACGCCGCGCATCTGTGCGGAGTTTTACGAGACTGCGGTGGTGGACGGCGTGGCCAAAACTGGCGAAGGAGAGTCGGCGGAGTCGCTTCTGTTCCCGCTTGAGCCGTGCACCGTCTCAGGGATAGAGGCGCATTGCCCGAAGAATTTCAGCTACTACCTCGCGCAAGCTTTTGGCCAAGACTGGCTGACAACACCACTTACCAAGCTATTCTAGTGATAGCGAGGGAACAAGAAAGAGGCGGCGCGTTGTTGCTTTTCGTTTTACAGACACCCGTCCCACACGCTGGCGTTTATCACGGTCTTCTTTAATGCCCTGCGAGCGTGTGAATGCGTGTGCCAACTACATTAGCCCCGAAAGACTTCTGCTGTTCGCCTCTATTCTTGCTTAACAGTTTTTCTTTCTTTCTGTTTTCCTTTTGCTCGCATTAAGATCCGCGCTGCGCCGCTGCAGATGGACACGTGCTTCGTGTGCGAATTTGAGCACTGCCTCCTGTGGCGTTTCGCGTTGCGTGCGTGAATGACCGCGCGCTCGTCAAAGGATCACGCGGTGAGGGACTCACGAAGCACACTTCACCACCTCCGGCCATGCTTGCCAATGCCTCTTAACATCAAAAGAACAAAAATAAAAACAAAAAGGAAAATACGAGAAAGCAGCATCGACACGGCATCAATTCCTGCTGTTGGGACCGATATTGTGAAACAAGAGCACCTGCGTAGTCTGTGGTCAGTGACGGGTAAGAACCCACTTTGACCGTCGAAATGAGAGAGACGCATTGCTTTTCTTTTTAGTTAATCGGTGTCACGTGGTGCGTGCTCCACGATGAGGCGTTGTTGCACTAGCAGCACACTTGCGCTGGACAGCGCTGAAGGCCTACTTTTGCTTTTTGCATTTCCATTAACAATTAACTTCTCACCACCTCCAATCCTTCTCATACGTTGTGCTTTTGTTGTTGTCCTGCGTTGTTCTGTTCTGCGCTGCGCTGCTCTCTGCCTTTCTTATTATTGCAGTCGATCCTTTATCAATTCACAGGGGAGACTCCTACCTGCCAAGGCCAATCCCTTTGCATTATTCCTTTTTTTTTTTCGGGAATTATGAACGGTGACGCATCACCACCGGTGTGGATCGGCACACCGCAACGCGGTCGCTCGCAGGAGGATGTGCTAGACCCATACACCTCAAAGATTGGAGGGGCAGCCACGTACTTTCGCGTAGGCAGCACCCCATCTGAACGGCTCGAGCCGGCAGCACTCAGCAAGCACTTTCAGTGCCCGCAGTGCAAGTCCACAGCGCAGGTGTCTCTCTTGGGTCAGGTGTATGCCCCACTGGAGGTGTACGACCGCGTCCTGTACATCCTGAGCTGTGCCGCCTGTGCGCGGCGTCCGGCTGCGTCTGGGTCGGCGTCATCAGGGGCTGCCCCACCCGCCGCACCACCGCCGCCTGGTGCGGGAAAAAAAAGCGGCCTGGCGGCAGCCGCGGCGGCCAAGTCCCTCACCAGCTTCTGCTTCGCCGTCCGCAGCCAGAACTTCAGCCGCGAGTACTTTGCAGAGCTGCAGCGGCAGCAGCGGC
This sequence comes from Crithidia acanthocephali, assembly GCA_000482105.1. Classification (NCBI taxonomy): domain Eukaryota; phylum Euglenozoa; class Kinetoplastea; order Trypanosomatida; family Trypanosomatidae; genus Crithidia; species Crithidia acanthocephali. Next base: position 19,959 of record AUXI01000080.1, on the reverse strand, counting down.
AGGCGATGCAGCAGAGCGAGGCGGCGCGGGCGGCGAAGGCGGAGGCGGAGACGCCGCTTTTCGACGAGGGCGACGACGACTGGGGCGACGGTGCGGAGGATTGGGGCGACGCCGATGCGGAAGACGCCGCACCGGATGCTCCTGTTGCTGTTGGCTCTTTCTCGGCGGCCCCGGCCACCACCACTGACGGCGCAGCGACGCAGACGTTGGAGGAGAAGGTGTCCTTCCCGCTGGCGGCGCGTGCGACACTCGTGCCCCTCAGAGGGGCTGTGTACACCAGCGGCCTTCCGCTGGATCTCTACGTTGAGCCGACCCGCGCGAAGGCGAAGGAGCTTTCGATGGAGGAGCAGCTGGCGGTGGCGGAGCGCATGTACGGCGACAACGCCGCAGTCGACACGAGCGGCTTTGAGGAGGACGACGAGACGCCGGCGGAGGCGTGCGTGCGGGAGTACATGGAGGAGATGGAGGCAAACGCCTCGCAGTGTGTGCGGTGGTGCCCGGGCGGCACGCCGCTGCGCACGTCGATGTCGCCTATCGGCGTGAATGGCGCTACCGTGCCCCCGCCGTGTCCTGCCTGCGGTGCGCCACGTCAGTTTGAAATGCAGCTGACGGCACCCACAGTGTACTATCTCACGAAAGACATTGGCGAGGCAAAGAATACGACCGTGCACTTCAGCAACGTTTTGGTGTACACCTGCAGCAAGCACTGCTACCCCGCCACCGGCAACCAGCCGTACCTGCCGGAGTACGTCGTTGTGGAGGATGAACTGTGAGAACTCCGTTGCGCGTCCTTTTTTTTCTTTCTTTCTGCATCTACTCTGAACTAAGAACAATTAACCGACACGATTGTTGATTAAAAAAAAAACTCACCTCACCTCTGTAGCATTTGCGACGCAAGCAATACTGTTCGTGCACGAGCTCAGAGATAAGCTGAAAGCACACACATGTTTATGCGCTGTTTGAGCACCATTAGTGCGGCCAGGTTTCAATTCTCTGTCGTCGTTGCTGCATCGAAAAAAGGATTGAAGCCTCAATTGCTTAAAGCAAGCTAGCTCTCTCCGCTCTCTCCGCAACCCTCGTCGTCTGCGTGACACTTCGCTCTTCCAACATACACACCCACACACTATCGCGTTGGTAAGGCACGACAGGTTCTTTTCTAGCATTTTCTTTAATAGTCACATCACTTTCGGACGATCGACAGTGATTGCAGCGACAGCACTGTCTCTCTCTTTTTTTTTTTCAGTTCTATACCCGACGAATCTCCTCAACGGCGAAAAGCTAGCGAGTCAGACAACGAGGCTGTACGAATTCAGGATCCTTTCGCATCACCATGGCATCGTTTGAAGACGCGATTCTGCTGAACGATAGAGCTGCGCTGCAGCAATTTTTCCGCGCTGCACCAAAGAATGCGGTGAACAGCGTCAACAGCGAGGGCTACACCCCCCTCTACTTTGCGTGCATGAAGCCGTCGGTGCCTCTTAGCACCATCGAGGAGCTGATCCACCTTGGCGCAGCGGTCGACGGCAAGGGCAGCGACGACGAGTCGCCGCTCTACATCAGCGTGTACAACCGCCGCATCGACGTTGCGAAGTATCTGTTGGGTCTGCGCGCCGACGTGAATGCCGTCAACGGTGTCCTGAAGGAGACGGCCCTGCACGTCGCCGCGCGCTTCGGCTACGGTGAGTTTGTTCCTCTCCTCCTCACCGCCGGGGCCGACCTTAACGCGCGCAACCAACGGCAGGAGACGCCGCTTTTTGCGGCTGCCCAGGCCGGCTGGCACGAGACGGTGTACCTCCTCCTCGACGCCGGCGCCAACGCCACGCTAGCCAACGATGACGGCAAGGCCCCTCTCTACATCGCTTCGGAGAAAGGCTTCAAGCACGTGGTGGTGCTACTGAAAGCTTCCCGGGCGGACCTGCGGCACGCCAAGGCGGAGGCGGACGCGGAGTGGCGTCTGCGGCCGGAGCCGCTGTTGTCGTCGGAGCAGATGATAGACAAGGCAGCAGCGGACAAGAACTACACGGCGGCGGTGCGGCGGCGGTCGTCGGCGACGGCGGAGTCGGTGCCGGAGACAAAGCCGATGGAGGTGGTGGATATCAAAGTGCCTGAGCCGAAGGTGCGCACGCACGACCCCCTCACTGGTGTGTCGCGCGGCCCGTGCCGCAGCCTGGAGGAGGTCGGCTACGACGCGCCGCCGCCAATCCCGAAGGAGCTGCAGAACCGTCCGCCTGCGCGGCTGTCACGCGTGGGCGGCACCTCCATGGTGGTTGGCACTGGGACAGAGGACGGCAGCCGCGAGCCGATCCGCATCGAGGCTCCCGGCTCGGATGCAGTTCAGTACGATGTTCCACACAAGAAGTAGGGGGAAAGTCGAGACAAGAGGGCAGAAAAATGAATAGAGGAGATACGAGTGGCGCAACCGACGTCAGTGCCTCACGCCCTTCCGCCCGTAGCTGCTGTTCAACGACGCAGCAAACGGACACTTGTAGTGCAGGACTCTTTGCCGTGTATTTTCCGCCAAACGAAAACACATCCCTTCGCATTTTCCTTGCGAATAAGTAGGTTTTTTTTCTAAAAGTTCCCCCACGAAAATATTTCAATCTATGTATGTACAGTTGCTCATTCTCTTTTTTTTTCTCTGTTTAACGACACAATCGACAACAAAATACTCGAAAACGCTGTCTGGAACAGCTCGTGGTTTGAAGGCTTCTCCACGTGGCTGCACCTCGTTTCTTTTGCGAGAGGCTGGGCAATGATATCAGCACGGTTTACTTGTGACGAGAGACGTGCAATACGATTTCCTGTGCCGCAGCGTTTCTTTTTCTTCTGCTGCCGCCAAAGAACCCTTTTCCCTCTCCACGCGAGAAGTCGTCGTGCTTGAATGTCTGTAAAAAAAAAAGAAGAAAAACGGTTGGATAGATTCGCCTGTGTGTGCACGGTTTTCACCCTTCGGTTCATCTTGCTCTCCTCGCCACTCTCTCTCTTTCATTCAGGGTCGTTGCATCCATCCAGCCCACCTTGTGGTCTGTACAACTTTTACTACTTACCTACAAAAAAAAAAGAAAGGCAGCTCGAATAGTTTTTTATTTCATTGCTGCCGTAGCGTTTTCTCTTTGTGCTTGTCTGAACTGTTCAAACGCCAGCACCCGTTCATCTACCATCAAAAACAATAAGGAATACGCCCCTCATTTCCCTATCGCTTGTGTCACAGTCATCTGGCGCAAAGAGGACGAGCAACAACAACAACAACAAGGAACGGTGTAGAATCGCAGACATGTGTGCTGCCAGGCTAATGGAGCGGCGTCGCGTTCGTTTAAACGCGGTGTTGGCTTGTTTCGTTGTGGCCGCTGTGCTGATTCTCTCGTTGCACACGGCAACAGCGATGGCACAGGACGACATCGAGACGCACGAGGCGGCGGAGTGGCGCAGGGAGGTGGGCGGGGAGGCTGCTGACATCGCCGCGAGCCACCACGAGACCGTGCCATCGGAAGTGGCGGAGGACGAGGGCACCCTTGCTGCCGCTGCCGCTGCGGCCCTCGCGGAGACAACCCGTAGAATCCAGGAGGCAGCGCGGCAGGAGGCGGAGGAACAGCGCAGACGCGAGGAGATGGAGGAGCAGGAGCGGATGGCAGAAATGCGGGCACGCGAGGCCGCCGCAGCTGAGGAGGAGGCACGACGCGTGGAGGCGGCGAGGCTGGCAGAGGAACAGGCACTCCGCGAGCAGGAGGCCGCTCATGAGGCGGAGCGGCTGCGTGCGGCACAGGTCGCCGCCGCCGCAGCAGCAGCAGCAGCTGAGGAGGAGCAGCGACGGATCGCGGAAGCGCAGCAGGCCCGTGCGCAGCACGAGGCAGAGGAGGCGGTACGACACGCTGCCGAGGCCGCCCGCGCTGCGGAGGCGGAGGCGCTGCGGCAGGCAGAGGAAGCCCGGCGGCGGGAGGAGACGTTGGCCGCAGAGGAGGCAGCGCGACAGGCGCAGGCGGTGGAAGCTGCGCGACTGGCCGAGGAGGCTCGAGTCGCGGAGGAAGCACGCAGGGCGGAGGAAGAGGCGCGTGTTGCAGCTGAGGCAGCTCGACGAGCGGCAGCGGCGCAGGAGGAGGAGGAGGCCCGGCGTGCCGAAGAACTCCGCCGAGTGCAGGCAATGGAAGAGGCACGACGTGTGGAGGAGGAGGCGCAGCGAGCGAAGGAGGTGGAGTGGCGAGCGAGGGAGGCGGCAGCCGAAGAGGCGCGACGCGTAGAGGAGGCACACCGTGCGGAGGAGGCACGCCGAGCGGAGGAGACCCGCTTAGCTGAGGAAGCACGCTTGGCGGAGGAGACCAGGCGGCAGGAGGAAGCTCGACGTATTGCGGAAGAAACACGGTTGGCTGAAGAGGCACGTCGGGCGGAAGAGGCACGCCAAGCTGAGGCGGCGCGAGTAGCCGAAGAAGCACGCAGAGTTGAGGCAGCGCGCCAGGCTGAAGAGGATCGCCTTGCTGAGGAGGCGAGAATTATAGAGGAAGCCCGCCGTGCATCCGAGGCCCAGTTGGCAGAGCAGGTCCGTCGCCTCAAGGAGGAGGAGGAGGCTCGCCTGGCGGAGGAGGCGCGGCTATTAAACGAGGCAGCGCGAAAGGCCGAGGAGGTGCGGATAGCGCAGGAGGAGGCGGCGAGGCTGGAGGAGGAGCAGCGCGCAGAGGCAGCGCGGCAGGCGGCAGAGGCGAGAGAGGCGGCTGCACGACTGCTCCAGAAACAGAAGGAAGAGCTCACTCACCAGCTGCGTCAGCGAGAGGACACGCTGAGGAAAGTGGAGTCCACCGAAGAGGAGTACCGCACCGCCGTGGCCGCATTGGATGCGCAGGAGGCAGACGAGCTGGCGGCGAAGCAGCAACGCGAGGCGCTGGCAGCCACCTCGCTGCAACAATCAGTGCAGGGGCAGCTGGAGGCGCTGACACGGAACCTCGGCGCGCTGGACCGGCAAACGGCGGCCATCCGCGCCAGGTTGCAGGAGTCCACAGCGGGCAACAAGCCCCTCCAGACGCTCCTGAGCGAGCTGAACGACTTCTTTGATGACGTCGACACCGCAGGTGGTGCACTGGACGCGATCGACGAGGCCACTCGCACGCTGAAGAAGGCGGTGAAGCAGGCGCGCAGCAGCCGCGACGACAGCGGCGCCTCGTCAACCAATTCGGAGTCGTTTCAGGAGCAGCGCGCCGCCCTCGCTGCGGCACACACCGCTGCCGCAGCCCAGCTGCAGAGACAGCTGCAAGAGACGGAGGCACGCGTGGCAGAGCTGCGGCGGATACTCGGGCTGGAGGCGGAGACGCCATCCATCGAGCCGCCGACGTCGTCCACGCCGTCGCCGACGGCTGCACCGGAGAGCATCGCAGCGGAGACAGCGCCACCGTCCCCCACCAGCACCACAGCCGCCCCCACTCCCGCACCGACTCCAGCACCCACCCCCACTGCATCCACTGCCGCTCCCGGCGCCGCCACTGTGACCTCGACGTCTCCAAAAGCAGAAGCGAAGCCCACGGCGCTGCACCACACCGTAGACCTCCGGCGCAACCCTTCTCTCCACCAGTTAATCGACACCCTCGTGCAACAGGCGGAGGAGCGGGGCTACAACGTGTCGAACTACGAGGTGCACCGCAGCGAGCACGGCGTCTTCTTCGATGCGAAGGGACGGCTGCAGATGGTCAGCACAGCGGTGCTCGTGACGGTCGTCTCTGTCGTGCAGACGTTGCGGTGGTGGCGCAGTGGCCGCCGCGGTGACGCCGGTGGTGCGGCAGCCGCAGAAACACAAGCAACAGCACGCAAGGCTCCGTCCACCAAAACTGGCACTGCTGCTGCTGCTACGACGCGGCCCAGTGGAGGGACACCAAGTGACAACGCCCCTCTCTCCGCCCCTCCTCCGCAGCCAGCGACGGCGGCAGTGGCAGCGGACGGTCAAACGCCGTCGCCGCCCATGCCCTCCAGTGCGGACAGACGTGACTCGCTGGAAGGTGGGCAGCTGCGTCAGCGACGCATGGCGGGCGGCAGCGCGGCTTCCGTGATGACGGGGAACCCAGGCCCGATGCAGCAGCTACCGGGCTCGACGACGAGCGTCCCGCTCAGCCTACCATCTCCCACGGAGTCGCAGCACACCCAACCACCCACGCCGATAGGAAAGCCGCAGCGCTTCGGTTCTGCGCCGGCGCCGCTGCCGCGCCAACCGAGCGATGGGCAGGGCGATCCAATGCACCGCTTCCCATTCCCGCCAGCGGGTGGCTCTGCGGCCCAAACAGCCCCTCCACCCGCTCCGCCGCCACGACGACGCCGCGATGCCGAGGACTTTGAGCTGCAGAACCCGTTTCTGTCGCGGTGGTCGTAGAGGACGCCTTTGTGGTGGCTTCTTGGAAGTGAGGTGTATGAAAAGCTGACTTGCGTTTCCCGTTGTGACTCGAGGCGTGTGTGTGTGTGTGTGTGCGTGTGCTGGGTTGATGCGTACCACAGATGAGACAAGAGCCCGCTGTTGCAGCTGCTTGTCATGCATACATGTTTGTGTGTGTCTTTTGTTTGTGCTCTTCGACGAAAGCACACTGTTTTCCTCATCTTCTAGAATTGATTACTACTACTCCTCCAAATAAACTGGTTTCTCTTGCCGTTTCTTTATGCAACAACAAAAAAAGAACAAACTGACTAGCAAACGTTTCACATGGCGTGGAATGCGTGACTTCTCACAGTGATGGAGAGAAAAAAAAAACAATTCTCATTTAATAACAGGCACTGCACAGTCGGGTGACGAGCAATTGGAGTACTATTATTGTTCTTCGCCGCGAACACCACTTCTCTTTTTTGTTTTTTCTCGTTTATTTCCCACCTGGCCCTCTTTCTATTTCTTTTTTTTTCCCCGCTCTTCCACCCCTCACGCTCCAAGGCGAGCAAATCTGCACCTTCGCAGGCTCCGCTACTCCTCTGGTCTTGGCGTTACAGGCTGAGACAAACTCAGGCACACACACACACACCCACGCACACACAAATTCATTTCGTCACGCACGGCAATGTCCGTCGACGACGATTCGTCATGGCGGCTTCTCTTCAGCATCGCGCTGAGCCACGGCGATGCATTGCGCACCGAACAGCTCACGTGGGATGGCTGGATGGTCTTTCTGAGTTCGGCGCAGCTCATAGGAACCACCACGGGTGTCTTTCCAGTGTTGCTGGATCATATTTGGCAACGCCAGGCATTGAATGCCGGCGCTACACATGAGCGAGGCACGAATCACGTTGACAGTTCCTCTGCCTCACCTTTCAATAACTTCGACGGCGCGTCTTTCCAGAACGCGGTTGACAACTCCCCCAGTCAGGTTGGGATTGTTGAGTTTGGAGGGTTTGCAGACATGATGAAGGTCCTCTGCGTGCGCGTCTACCAGAGCTTCCAGTTTTCGAGTTGGCGGGAGCAGCAGCAGCAACAGCACGATGACCACGGCGACGCCGTCCTCGTCGCGCTGCGCCGCTGCGCCGAAGATCGCGTGCTGCTGACGGAGGCGGTGCGCTTCACTGCGTCGCGGTACCTGCGACCCTTCATCGCGCGCAGCACCATCCACGCCACTTCCAAAGTGAGCCTGCGAGCTGCACGAAACGGCTGGGCGGCACACGTGAACCGCCTCCTCTCCCACGTCGTCGCTGCCCTCGCCCAGTCCACCCTTGTGCCACTCTACCGCACGTACGCGGATGCCGGCACCGAGAGGCTGACAGAGGGCGGCTTTCGCACGTTTTTGAAGGACTACTTTCCGTGGCTGAACGCGATCGAGGAGACGTGCGCGCAGGCCATCTTCACACACGGCGGCTTTCCCGACATCCGCCCGCTGCTGACGCCGCTGCTTCCCCTCGCGGCCACCTCATCCGCCGTTGCTTTCTTGGCGTCGACGCCGACGCTTGGCTTGACGGACTTCGTCGAGGCACTCCTCATGCTGGCCGTGGTGGTGTTCGCTGACGAGGAGCGGCACCCGGGCTTGCGGCCCATCACGGCGAAGGTGTGGACGTTCTTCGACCGCTACGTGTGCCGTAGCGGCGGGAAGGACGACGGTGACACCTCCATGTGCGTCGACCCCTACACGAGCAAGCGTTACGCTGCCATGCCGCCTGGGCTGGTCTGCGTCTTCCCCACTGTGGCACCACTGCTGCCCTGCCCAACGCTCTTCGTGGAGGTGTGCAACGCGACGTGCGCTGACGGAGGACAACCAGCGGCATCGATGCTGCCGCCTTCTTCTCGCACGCAGCACCGTGGGCAGCCACCGTCGACGCACTCACCTGCGCCGGCGACAGAAGAAAAGACGCCGTTTCTCACCGAAGTGTCCATCACTGACGCGGCGAGCTCCACCTCGAATTCGCAGGCCCCACCGCCGCAGGCGGGCGACACCACTCAAATTCCGTCTGCAGAACACAAGGCTGCGGTGGAGATGGCCTCGCCGTTCTTCGCTTCGCAGTGGAGCTTGCTCGAGCGCAACGCGGAGGTCGCGCTCTTCGGCGACGGCGGTCCTTCGACCGTGTGCAGGGTGACGGTGGGTGGCACCGTCGTCGACGCCACTTCTACGGCAGCCAGTCCGGAAATGTGGCAGGCGGACCTGGCCGCCCTCGCACTGTCGTCCGTGAAGCTGACGCGGTGCGCAGTGGAGGCGGTGACGGTGTCCGACGAGACTTCTACTCCTGCTGCTGCTGCTGCTGCTGCTGCTGCCAACGGTGACAGTGACGGTGGAGATGCAGTGAAGCTGATCTTCACACCGATTCGAACCTTCCCTGTGGAGCTCGTGCTTCCGGAAAGCGACGCACAGGAGGTCAAGAATGGGGGGCCCGCGAAGGCGGCAAACAACAAATGGAAATCTCCGGAGCTGGGTGGTGGGGACGCAGCACCTTCTTCTGCTCCGTGGGGATGCAAGGACGTGGTCCTCACCGACACCGCCGTCACGCAGGTGGTGGCACCAAATCTCGTCCGTGAACTGCGTCTTGCGTTGGAAAAGGCTTCTAGCGCATCTGCCGGACTTACCGCGGTTGACGGCAGCGGCAGCGTGGTCGCTGGCTCTCCAGCTCGCCATGCGTCTTTTTCTATCGCTGCGCTTTGCGACGTCTGCCGAAGGCTGCAGTGGTGCGCAGCGTCTGACAACACGGGCGGACTCGAGTCTCTGTGCACCCGAGCCTTGACGAGCTGTCGCCTGTACCAACGCACACTGCGCACGAGCAGTACGCAACGCGGGGTCGCAACGTTGCCCTCCCTGGACAAGGCAAAGCAGCAGATGAGCCTATCGGATGTGCTCGTTTGCTTGTCTTTGCTGTTGCTTGGCGACGATGCCAGCAGCCTGCGCGACATCCCTGATGTACCACGACGGCTGGAGCTGGCGATGCGCGCTGCCTCGAGCACGTTGAATGGTGGCGGTGAAAGTGGCCACGAGTCAAAGCCGCCACCGACCTCCGCCGACTACTTTCTCGGCGGCGGCGGCGGCACGATGGACTCGCGCAGCCTGCCGCACAACAAGCTACGCGACGAGCCGTTCAAGCTGGCGCTGGAGAGGAAGGAGACGCTGTCGGTGGCGTCGCGGGAGCGGCGCGCAGCGTTGGTGTCTGCCTTGCAGGAGCATCATCAGCAACAGATGGCCTGCCCCGTTGCACTGCCGCTGCTGCCAGAGACGCGTTCCAGCGCCATGCGGCTGGTATCGCAGTACGGCAGCGTTGACCCGTCTGCGAATTTCCAAGAGGTGATGCGGGAAGGCGCTGAGACGATCAAAGCGTACTTCATTGAAAAGGAACTTGCCATCCCAGAATGGCACGGAAGCGGAGCAACGAACTACGATGTACATTAGCAGTGATAGGAAGAGAGACCGTGGAGTCTGAAAGTGTTTGACCCTATTTTTTTTTTTAAAGCAAAACCACCTTTCGCTCACTGATTTTACGCGTGCTATGCCGGTCCTTGCGTCGTTTGTCGTGTGAAAGGGCAGTGAAAGGAACGCAACTTTTGACTTGAATCATTTTCTGCCCATCTACGGTGCCGAGGATGCTAAAAGGCAAGCAGCAACGCGACGCTCGCATACTCGTTGTACCGAAACATGCATGATGTTCCTGTTGCAATGTGCGCGGTTCTTTTTCTCTCTGCTATCAGCACGGTGCTGACAGACTGCACTTTGGCTTTTCTCGCCGTTTGCTTGCTTCACTCCTTCCGATGCTTCTCTTCTACGCGTGCTTGGCCTCTACCGTTACACACGGTCGCTCAACCTCTGTGAGGAGACAGCGCTCGATGCACCTTTAGTTTGCCTGTGCTGTCCAAGCTTACTGTCCGATTCCCCTCCTTTCACTACTTCAGTACTTATTCTCATTTTTCCTTTTGCACGCAACCGCCGTCTTTTTGACCAAGAAAAAAAAAAAAAGAGAACGTGATGGTTGGTGTTCAGACCCGTCGCGCCACGGCGCAGCGACACGCCCTGCTCGAGAACCTGCAGCACATCTACTTCAACAACCTCTCGCCAGAGGAGCAGGAGAGCTGTGTGCGGCAGCTGTACGATGTCGATCTGCGGGCTCTCGAGGAGTGTCTTCTGCAAGTCACGCACATCTGCATCACCCATCCCGACGCAAACACGCAGGATTTGCTGCACAACTTCATGCTGTGGCTTGCCGGGCGCTCGCTGCAGATTGCGTTTCGCCTCGCCTGGACGGTGGATGCCGTCTCGACGTTCTACAGCGCCACCGGCCTCGCGGACCGGCTGAAGCACATCCACGACAAGCTGGAGAGCTACGCGATTAACCAAGGACAGCCGCCAGTGCACCTCTCCAGCAACAACGCCGGCGGCAGCAGCCTTCGCGGGTCGAACCTGCCTACGCCGCGGCACAGCTCTTTCGAGAACGACGAGGAGTGCAGCGAGGTGGACGCGAGCGCGGTGCAGCGGAAGGAGGTGCGGCTGAAAATATACAACGACGAGCGCACCTTCGTGACGACGCTGACAAACATGAGCAACATGCTCCGCTTTTTCCCAGACCGCAACCGCCGCAAGGATGAGCTGCGGAAGCGGCTGCGCGTGCTGAACCAGCGGCTGGACGGGATGCGGCTGGTCCACCCGCTCTGCAGGAGCGACGAGGCGGTGCAGTGGATTGTCCGCATCTCCGTCGAGGAGTGCACGGTCTTCTCCTCTCGCGAGCGGGCACCGTACCTCATCCGGTACGAGGTGATCGTGGACGACACCGCCACGATGCAGGACCCTACCATGACGCGGCTGCGACTGCCGGATGGCCGCTTTCGTGTGCGGCCCGACGACGACGAGGTGTACGTGCCGACGGCGCCGCCAGCGGACGAGGCTGCTGCCGCGGCGTCGCCGACCGTCACCCCGCCCGTCTTCACCCCTGTCTCGGACGGCGTGCTCGGCGGTGGCCCGGAGGACCCGTCGCCGGAGGCGCTGCAGTGCCTGCGGACCGTCTTTGGGGAGAGCAAGAAGGAGCGGCTGGCGCGCGTGCGGAAGGCGTCGCCGTGGGGAGCGCATCCGAACTGGTCGATGAACGCGATGATTGTGAAGGCCGGCGACGACCTGCGGCAGGAGGAGTTGGCGCTGCAGCTCATCTACGTCTTCCAGAGCATCTGGCAGGAGGCGGGGCTGACGTGCAGCGTGAAGCCGTACGTCGCTCTCCCGACAGACAACGACTGCGGCCTGCTGGAGGTGGTAGACGAGTCGTCGTCCATGGACGGCATTAAGAAGGCGATCCGGGTGAGCAGCATCTACAACTTCTACCTTAAAGCCTACGACGGCGAGGACTCCATGTTGTACCGGAGAGCCCAGCAGAACTTCGTGGAGAGCATGGCGGGCTACAGCATCGTGTCCTACATCTTGCAGATCAAGGATCGCCACAACGGCAACCTGATGATCTCCCGCAAGGGCGAGTTGGTGCACATCGACTTCGGCTTTCTCTTCGTGACCTCACCGGGTGGACTGAACTTCGAATCCGCGCCGTTCAAGCTGTCGCAGGAGCTCATCGACGTGCTTGGCGGTGCCTCCAGCGACGCCTTCAACTACTACCGTATTCTCGTCTACGAGGGGCTGGCAGCGGCGCGCGAGCGATCTGAAGACTTGCTGGCGCTTGTTTCCATTCTCACGCCGTACAACGCGATGCCGTGCTTTGGTGCGGACCCTGGTGCTGTGGTCGGGCAGCTGCGCGCACGCTTCCGCGACGACCTTTTCTCGGAGGCGGACTACGCCGTGTACGCGAAGGAGCTCATCGTGAACAGCGCCGACAACTGGCGTACACGGCGCTATGACCAGTTTCAGAGCCTGCAGAACGGTATTCTGTGAAAAGAACCATTAAATTTGAAATCGAAGCCGCAAAGAGCTGCTTTCCTCTTCTTCTCCTTTTTTTCCCCCACTTCCATCGACGCACTTCACATTTTGGCTCTAGCGATCATCCTCATTACTGTTGCTGCTTATATGGTTGTGCTTGCGTGTTTTCTTCTCTATCTTTGGCGCGCGCGGACTATTTGGTCTTTTTCTTTCTTTTGCGTCTCTGTCCTAGCAAGTTGTGTCACTGCTCTTTTTTCTTTTTTTTTTTCGTGCACTCTGTTGCGGAAGTCTAGATGAGTCACTTTCTAACCGTTTCTCATGGTGTTTGCTCACGCGTTTCGTTCAAATCCATTTTCCACTAGCAGCAGCTGATTGGGCAGTTTTTCGGTGTTCTTTAACGACCAGCGGCTCGAATTCTCGTTTCCATTGCGTGCAGCTGAAATTGAATGCTGGTGCTTGGTGTGGTGCTCTTGGAAATAGCGGCTGGTCGAGACAAAAAAAAAACACTTCTCTTTTCTCGGCGGCTCCATGACCTTTCACCCTCAAATACAGAGAAAGGTGGCTGTCGGGTCGGAAAAAGACACGCTTCTTTTTCTAATCTAGTCCTTTTTTTCTCGAGTCTTTGCAATTATTTTCCTGTCTTTCTTTCTTCTTTCCTGCTACGCGATCCCCTTTCACCCCCCGTTCGGCACGGTGACCATCAACTTCGCTTACATTTTGCAACACTGTGGAAAAAAAAAACCTCCTTCAGTTAACTCAGTAGCAACCTCTCGTTTAACACAAGAAAGCAAAGCATAGCATCATCAAAAGAAAGGCAAACCTTCAGTTTGAGTTCACTGTCTTGGTCTAAAGCAGCTTGCCGCCAAAAGAAAACACTTGCGGCAGCTACAGAACAGCGGTGCTACAGGGACGCTTTCTCTTTTTTTTTGTTCTCTCTTTTTTGTTTTTCATTCTTGTGTTTTGCTTTCTTCCACCGTAGCTGTCTGTCTTCACACACGCACAATGACGAAGAACATGCTTAGCGAGACTGCCACGAAGGCGCCGTCGGTGGTGTGCTTTGGCCACCCGCTGCTGGACATGATGGCAACGGTCGACGAGGCTTTCCTGGCGGCGCACAACGTTGAGCCGGGCAGCGTCACCCTCGCCGCCCCCGAGCAGCTCGGCCTCTTCACAAAACTCCTCGACGACTTCGACGGCAAGGTCGACTTCGTCCCTGGCGGGGCTGCGATGAACACGGCGCGCGTCTTCGCCTGGATGATGCCAGCGGCGCGAGTCTCCTACGTCGGCGCGCTCGGCAAGGACCGCTTCGCGGAGATCCTCAAGAACGCTCTCGTCAACGCTGGCGTGCAGCAGCTCTTCGAGGAGTGCGACGCGAAGCCCACCGGCACCTGTGCTGGTCTGGTGCTGAACAAGGACCGTGCCTTGCTGGCCCACCTCGGCGCCGCAGTGGAGGTGTCGCTGAAGCACATGCAAACCCCCGAGGTGCAGGCCGCCATCGACGACGCGCAGGTCTACTACTCCGAAGGCTTCTTCCTCAACACCGCCTCCAGCCCCGACAACCTCGTCTCCGTCGCCACCCGTGCCCACCTGCACGACAAGCTCTTCTGCTTCAACTTGAATGCGCCGTACATTAGCATGGCCTTCGCCAGCCGCATTCAGCTGCTGATGCCGCACATCGACATCCTCTTCGGCAGCGACGAGGACCTGCTGACGTACGCGTCGGTGCGGTGGCCCCTCGACTTCGATCTCGAGGCACTGGAGGCGAAGATGCGGGCGAGCTCGCGGCGGCAGGCGGCGCTGGTGCGCTGCCTTGCCCGTATTTCGATGCTGCCGTCCGTCATGGCCGGTCGGCCGCGGCTGGTGGTGGCGACGTGCGGTGCGCACGACACCTACGTGGCCTGCGGCGATCGCGTCCGCTCGTACCCGGTGCCGCCGATGCGGGTGGAGGAGATGGTCGACGTGAACGGCGCCGGCGACGCCTTTGTGGCTGGCTTTCTCGCGCAGTACGTCACGAACAGTGACGAGTCGGCCAGCGTGCTCGTGGGGCATGCCTCGGCGCAGAACTGCATTCGGCACAACGGCGCCGTCGTCAGCGGTGCGCCGCCGCCGCTGTTTGGCGTGAAGACGGCGTAGCACACCTCACACTGCCTTTGTCTCTCTGCCTAACCATCCTCCCTTTTTTTTTATGTGTGTAGACACTGACACATCTTCCTGCGTCTGTGTCACCCTCTCCTGATTCCTTTCTCTTTGCTTTTCTCCTACATGTTGAATCCTGCTTGATGTCGCTTTTTTTCCCCCTCTTTTTCTTTTCCCGTTGAGATGATCGTTTAGCACTCGCTTGGTGCTTCTATTTTCACCTTTTCCTTATCCGATTGCCGTCTTACAAAGAGTTCGCAAGACTTTCTGTTACCGTGTTTTGTGTTTTTTTAAAGAAGTGCTGGCAAGCGTTCACGTGCATGACACGAGTAGCAAAGCAGCGGCCGTGGGCTGTCGCGAGGAGGAATTGCAGCGGGAAGGCTGATGCACACAAAACGGAGACCTCCATTCGAGAAGCACTTCTGGGGACCTCAATACGGTTTGTTGGTAGTCCCGTTTCTTTTTCCTTCATTCGATACGGCTTTTTTTTTTATATAGAAACACTCAGTGGTCTGCTTATCAGTGTGGTGCTTCTCCCTCTTCTCCGCTTTTGGTTATCTCGCTCTCTCATGCCTTCCCCTTCCAAGCGATAGTGCATCGGCGCTTGCCTGCTCGTGTTGTTGACACGTCTTCCTCAAAGCACTTGACCCCTTTTTCCCTTTTTTTTTCGTCTGCGTGTGTGTATTTGTATCTCAACTGAACTTTCTTTTCCCTTTAAGCTGCAAATTTGAACCTATAAAATAGAACTGGAACTGCTTTTTTCTTCTCTTTGGCAACAGTGTTTTCCCTTTTCCTTTGGAAATCTTTCCTTTGTTGTTTGCAGTGATTTAACTTGTGGCTTTGCTGAAAAGAAAAGAACAAAGCCCTCCTTTCCTGCAAGAAAGCGACGGGAAACAAGAGCACTATCCCTTCACGGCAACTGGTGCAATGTAAAGTGGTCCCTGCCTCGCTTCATCACAATCTCTAGCACACGCTGCCGGCTTAAACTTGGAAAAGTAGTGAGAGTATTTAATTCTCTGATTTCTGCTTCTGATTGAATGATCGTGCGCATCCTTTCTTCTTTTTGTTTTTCCGCGTGCTTAAAGTGAGAGGCCGCTGAAGCTAAAAAATAAAAATAAAAAAGCCTCGTATGCAAGTGGAGGCTGCTGCAGACGAGCAACAGCGCTGAAACATAATCCCGTCTGAGAAGAAAGAAAGGGAGCGGAGGAGCAGTCCTTAAAGCCCGACGATCGAGAAACGCAAAAGCTCACAGAAAGAGCAGAATCAATCTCTAGTGTGACAGCGTGCACACACGGCGGCCTGGGCATCAGTTTCTCTGTTCCTCTTCTTCTCACTTTCAAACGACGCTTTTCACTTTTCTTTTTATTCGCTTTTCATTTCTGAAAGAGTTTCTTTTTTTTTGTATTCATCTAAATGTGTTTGTCATGTTAGCATTCTTAAAAAAAAAGAAGACAGAGTGGAGAATATGAAGTATGGAAAAAGGAAAGACGTGTGTGAACGTCAATCATGAACGAAATATCTGCGACCTTTCTTCGACGGTGTTGACGTCGCTGTCACCGCCGTTGACGGTGAACACACACACAAACACGCGGCATGGTGTTGCCAATGCGCTTTTCTTCCAGTGGTGAAGCAGTGACCGTCGATATCGGGCGAAAGACATTCTTGCACGCTGTTGAGGGAGTGCGATGCAGCACCATGACAGCGCAAAGGCATAAGGCGGCTACTCTCTCAAACCATGATGTGCAGTTGAGAGCCGCAGATGTGTTGCAAGCCGTCAACGGATGTCTTTGTTTCTTCACTGTAAACAAGACTGAGCTCCTTGTGCTCTTCGACGAATGATGGCAGAGGTGGGTGACCTCTTTTTTTTTTGTTGTCCATCAGCATTTTCGCTTCTTCCTTTTCCCTCTTCTTCCTCACGCGGTATACTTCTTTTACGTATTCTGCAGGTGTTGCGCATTGCAGCATTCGCGTTGACCGAATTCGCTGCTTGTCGAGCGTCTTCGCTTGTGACAAAAAAACACATTTTTCTGTTTCCCTTTCACGAGGCGTCAGATTGTTTGCGGCGCGCCTGCAGTGCCACAAATCTGCCCAAGAAGAAAAACATCAACACACGTTTCCATATCCTAAACCAAAACCCGCGAAGAGCCGGAAGAAAGGGAGGGAAAGCGTGAAATTCAACGAGACAAGTCCATGGCTGGCCCGCTTCGTGAGCTTCGTCTCGTGGCGGAGAACCCGTACCGCGCACAGGTCCTCTCCTGGTACCGCAAGTGCCTCCGTGCCGCCTTCGTGGTGCCGTGGGACTCGGATGATGATGCCCTGTACGTCTTGGAAGAAACGCGGCGGCTCTTCCACCAAAACCGCGGCATCCGCGAGGTGGAGCGGATTGAGCGGAAGCTGCGCGAGGTGGAGATGCGCTACGAGATGGCGCTGCACTACAGGATCCCTTACCCACGCCCCTTCAACAAGATGCAGGGGTCGATGCAGGAGAGCGGCGTGCCGTACGCCGCCTACCTTGACTCCTCCTACGACCACATGGTGAACCCGTACGTGGGCGTGATTGAAGAGGGCAGCGCGAACCTCGGTGTGATGGGTGGGCTGGAGAAGCGCCAGTCCTTCTTTGAAGACGTCATTGGAGAGGCAGACGTCGCGGGACGGCAGAACCCGCTCGACACGGCACCCGAGCCGGCGTCCACAAGACGCTGAGATGACACTGGGTTGTGTTTACCCGCTTCTGTGGCGCTTCCTGCTTCGCTTTCTCCCGCTCTGCACGAAGTGTCTTGAAGACGTGGATGGTGAAGCTGCACCTGCTATTAGTATCTGGTGGCCTGCGCTGTGTACGCATGTCTGGTTTTTGCGGCAGACTTGAGAGCTTCTGTGCTCTCTTTTTCCTTTTCACACTTGTTGCACGTCATCACACCTTATTAAAAAATAAAACAAAGATGAAACGATATCGAAAAAGAATTGCAAGCGACTTCTTGAGGTCTATTGATTCAACCTCACTTGGAGAAGAACGGTGCTGAGGTGTGCCTTTTTGTTTTCCTGCTTTCTTCGCGTACAGAGCAGGATTTCGTTTGTCGCTCAGCAACGGTAGCATTGGACGTACTTTGGACGGCTTCTCTTCCTCTTTTCTCTGCTGATTCGATTGATGAGTTGGATCACTTTGCATCTCTCTTTCCTAAGCTGTCCGCCTTCACATCTTCACGCACTTTCAGTACGTACAGGAAAACGGTCTTTTTTTTAATTCAGACTGTCGCCGGCGCGTCTTTTTCAAGCGCCTTTTTGCCGCTTGAGTTGCGGTTGTTCCTATTGCTCTACTGCTATACACATTTTATAAACAACTATCTTTCTTTCCCTTTCGTGCGCCTTTTTTTTTGGCTTACGCTTGACTGCATCGTTGCTTTGTTCTGCTGTCACTCACCTCATCGCTTTTCGGTTTTTTTTTCTGTCTTCTTCCTTTTTCGCTGTCCCCCCTTTTTCTGTCGCCGTTGATGGAGTCGACCACGCACGCCTTGTGGATACGCTGCACATCACTGTATCGCTGGTGCGGCTACCTCCTCTACGCTCTCTACACCTGCGTGCTGCTGCTGTGGGAGGTGGTCGCCGGCGTACTGGAGATCCCCACCGACGCACCGCAGTACGATGCCCTGCTCCGGCAAGCCAGCTGTGCGACGTCGTATGAGGAGTGGCTGCCCATCGCGGCCACCCTCGACGACCTCGACGGCTTCCAGCAGTGGCGCACCAACGAGCAGTCTCCATACTTTTCCTTCGAGGGGGTGATGCGGACCATCGAGGAGCTGCTGGAGCTGCGCAGCACAGGTGATGCAGCGGCGCTGCTGGAGGGGCTGCACAAGCGCGTCCACCGTTCTCTCTGCGGCATCAGCCACCACCGCCTCTTCGTCTACCGCACCGGGACGAAGACGGTCATCCACTCCTACACCTCCCTCGTCTGCTTCTTGCTGGGCCGCGTGGGGGAAGTGGCCCGCCTACACCCGCGTCTACTGCCCCGCACCCGTGCCGTGCTGACAGAGATGCATCACGTCTACGGCACCACGGCGCTGCTGCTGCAGGGAGGCGTGCTGGCTGCCGCGGCCCACCTCGGCGTTGCCCAGGCACTCTTCCACGCCGGTCTACTGCCCCCCGTCGTGTATGGTAGTGGCAGCGGCGCGCTCGTTGCGACGCTCGTGTGCTGCAGCGCGGACCTGCCAGGCCTTTTTGCCCACGTCCTCCACGGCGAGGCCAGCGCGCTCGTCGACGGCAGCGGCGGTGGCACCACTGCGCGGCGCGAACGTTGGCGTCGCCTCCTGCAAACTGGTGCGGTGGTAGACCCGACGGCCCTCGCGGATTTCCTGCAGCGCACGGTGGGCGATGTCACCTTTGCCGAGGCGTACGCGCTGACCGGTCGCGTGCTGAACATTCCTTACACAGCTGGCCCCTCCCTACTACATCACGCCTGTGGGCGACCGGTGGCGGTCGATCAGCAGCTGCTGAACTACCTCACCGCGCCGGACGTCCTCGTGCGGTCGGCGGTGCGGTGTGCGATGTGCGCCACGCCAAGTCGGCCCGCTGCGGTTGTTTCTCCGCCGCACGCCTCGACGGCCGACGCGTTGGAGGAGACGGCGGGGTTCCAGCTGCTGGCACGTCCGCGGCACAGCGGCACAATTGTGGCGTACGACCCGCCGGTGGTGCGACAGAGCTACCCGAACGTGTGCGGCGAGCACGCGGGCAGCGGGGCACGCGATCCGGTGCATCGCATGTGTGGGCTCTTTGCCATCCGCTTCAGCATCGTGTCGGACGCCTCGCTGCGCGGGTATGTGTGGCGGCAGCTGCATCAGCACCACGGCTGCAGCGTGGAGGGAGCCCACACACGTGTGCGGCTGTGGGGATGGCTGCGGTACAGCTGCGCGCTGTGCTTTCTCGGCCTCGCCGCGGTGGCGCTGCGCCTGCTTGCCTGGTTGGGCTACGACGCCATCGCCGGTCCTTCGCACACCTCACTCGACTCGATGCTGATGCAGGACGAAGGGGAGAGCATGCAGATATATCCCGTCCCTAGTTTACGAACCTACCTGCGCGTTTGGTGGAGTCCCACGACGGAGAACATGGCTGTACTCCAGACGGCGGCGCAGCGCGAGGTTTGGCCGCGGCTGGAGCAGCTGCGCATGTCCATGTCCATCGAGCAGGTGCTCGCCGCCACCTTGAAGCGCCTCCCCGAACATGAGGTTAGTGAAGGGTAGACGGCGAAAAAAAGGCCTTTTTTTGAATCGTTGTCTGTCTGCTATTCACATCACGTGCCTCTACGTACTTTTGCTTTCGCCGTTTGCATTTGCTCGAGTGAGGTCACTGTTTCTTCTTCTTCTTTTCCTTCAGCATGTTCGATGTACTATCAAGAACACGATTGACACTGGTATTCTTGCACACTTCGTCACTCAGTGTCCTCTGCTAGAACGCAAAAAAAAAAAAATGGTTTTGTCCTTCCTCTTTTGTATCGCAGTTGACCTCGATTGCACGTCCTGCGATTTCATAAGCATCTTTGTTTTTCCTCACTGGCGCGTACATGAGCCTC